>JASCQY010000068.1:2706994-2720157 GCA_030264315.1 Sardinella tawilis
CCCCCCCCCCCCCCCCCCCCCCCCCCCCCCCCCCCCCCCCCCCCCCCCCCCCCCCCCCCCCCCCCCCCCCCGTAGTGAGTGGCCCTGGTGGAGCTGAGAGAGGAAGAGTAGCAGAGGAAGAGTTAGGGGGAGATAAATGAGAATGACTTTGACTTTTATAACCTTTTGTTTAAAAACCTCATTTGAAAACCAAGAGAGAGCAGTAGGAGAGGGGAGAGGGAGAGAAACAGAGAGAGAGAGTGAGTGAGTGAGTGAGTGAGAGAGAGCGAGAGAGAGAGAGTGAGTGAGTGAGTGAGTGAGTAAAAGAGAGAGACAGAGAGAGAAAGGGAGGGACAGAGAGTGAGAGGGTGAGAGAGAAGATGAGGAACAGGAAGTGATGTAATAGTGATTAAAGGTAAAAGGGAGAGAAACAGAGAGAGAGTCTGAGAGAAAAGGAAAGAGAGAGCGTGTGTGTGTGTCTATGTGTGTGAATGAGACAGAGAGAGAGAGAGAGAGAGAGAGAGAGAGAGAGAGAGAGAGATGGAGGTAAGGTGAGAGGTGCTAATGTGCCAATGAGATCAGAGTGTGATTAAACCAGCTGTGATGTCGGCAGGAGTGCTAAGTATGGTCATGTGGGCAGTGACAGTGTCTGAACTGAAGTGTGTGTGTGTGTGTGTGTGTGTGTGTGTGTGTGTGTGGCTGAGGAAAGAATGTGAACAATCTGTGTGTGTTAACCTTTGTGTGTGTGTGTACTGTATGTGTGTGTGTTTGTGTGTGTGTGTGTGTGTGTGTGTGTGTGTTAAAAGAAGACAAAAATGCCAGAACTCTCAGGATGTAGATATGAAGGGAAAGATAGAGATCATTTGTGAGCAGACAGTCAAAAGACAAACAAACCTTCAGTGCATGGAGCGAGAGAAAGAGAGAGAAAGAGGGAGGAATAGGATTGAGATTGATAGAGACTACCGAGATGTTGTAGATAGATAGAAACAAGAGATGAGATCCAATGACTGTATATATAGAGAACAGACTCAGAAAAAGGTAGACGTGAACAAGATACAGAGAGAATACACTGAGATAAAGGGAAAGAGATTTCCTAGGCTACAGTACATACAGAAGAGAGACAGACGATCACACAATAAAAAGCATTTTGCAAAATCATCTAATTATGCATCATGGAGAATGTAAGCACATAGAGAAAGTTATATAGCTTAGACAAAGCATATTGTGGACAGTAGCATAGACAAAAAAAACCTTATAGCATAGAGAAGATGCCAGTATGTTCTAAAGCTTAGAGCAAGTATGCTGTATATATATAGCATCAAGGAAATGTGTTATGGCAGGTTCAGATTCTACGTTTTTTTTTTTTTTTTTTTTTTTACGGTTGTCGTTTACGATTGACCATTTCACACCATAGGATTCTGGAACCAAGAGTTCTCTGCGTGTGCGTCTTGATGGGGAGAGGGGCCACGTGATCAGTGTAGGGAAAGCTGCTGCTGGTGGGGTGGGAGGGAGGGGGAGACAGACGATGTATATGAGGTGGATGGATGACTAAGGGGTGGCGTCTGATTGTAGATTAATGGGGCTGCTGAAATTGAGGCTGATGGCATAGGGTTAGATTTACTGCGGCCGGCCTTCAGCGCTGCCCGAGCTGGATGAGGAAGTACCTGCTTTGAGGTCAAAGGTCAAGTCTGTCAGGATCTGCTGGGAAGGAAGGCAGACCGCAAATCACACACAGCGACACCGCAGCTATTTATCAGGGCAAAAGCGACTGCATTTGGAACACATGTAAATGTGGACATGGATTTGAGTGTGTGTGTGTGTGAGTGTGTGTGTGTGAGAGAGAGAGAGAGTGAGAGAGAGAGTGATGGGGAGGGCAGAGAGTGTGTGTACTTCCTTGGATAAAAAATGTTTTGGTTGTTTTTACTCTATGTTGGGTGTAGACTGAAAAAGGATCATAACCGTGTAGGTTTGTCTGAGTGTCTGAGGTGGGTGTTTGTGGGGATCTGAAATAGTACACCAGCTGCTTCGATCCCTAAATATAACAGAATGTTTACTTTAAAAAAAAAAGAAGCATCAAAAACTAAGACAAACTTGGCAAATAGCACAGCAAACTCGAATCAAACAAGAAATCAAATAACAAGTTTGGGACTGCAAGTCAGCTCCATATGGCCCTCCCCCCCACCCCCTCTTCACCAGCTCCCCCCTCCTTGTCTTTCATCCAGGGGACCAATTAGGCAGCCTTAGCCCAAAAGGGGAGGAGGGGAGCGGGGAAGAGATAGAGAGGAGTGGGGTGGGGGGGGTTCTGATGACCAGGTCCCAGGGCACAGCTGAATGGTGTGGCTGCTGCTGGGTGGCTGGGCTGGGCTGGGCTGGGCTGTGTTGTGTTGTGCTGTGTGGTGTGAAGGGCCAGTGGAGTGGTAATTGGTCGTTCGGTGAGGGGGGGGGGTAAGAAAGGGTGCCCTGAGTCTGAGCTGCCTAATCCGTCCTGGGACAGCGAGGTCTTACCTTACGGAGGAATCTGACACAGCTCGTTACATACAGAAGGAAAACAGGCAGGAGGACAGGGGTCTGCGTGAAGCAGTGACCCCACTACACGTCTCAGGCCGCTGTGAGTGAACAGAGTTTAGGACTGCCTGCTCTTTTTAAGATGCTCCTCTTGTTCTTGTTGGTGATATATAGTCATTAGCGATCATGTGGTTACAACATGGAGGTAGAACCTCCACCTCCAGCAGAACACTTCTCTTGAGTATTTAACTGTTCAGCTAATAAAGATTAGCACTGAGCTACATAGAGCTACATGGCAGGTAGGACTATCTGGATGTTTTCCATGTAGGTTACAATATAGATCTTCAATTCCTTAATTTCCTACGGGATAAAGTATCTGCCAAACTGTCTACTCTGATGAAAGTGTGTCCTACAGTATTCAACTATTTCCCCTGTTTTTTTCCAATGAGGATTGTTAATCTTCTGTTGGAAGTTGATTTGGCTAAACGTATGAATTTAAATGTACAGCAAATGTCATTTGCCAATGCTGAGATACCTGTAAAATAGCGATAGCCAACTAACAGCAAGTGAAAGTGTCCTTTACCCATTTCTCACTATTGGTTATTTTGCCATTTTCCAACTCTCTCGCTCAGGTTCCCACTGCGAGCGTGACCGTGGAGGGAGCTCAAGCCCTTAACCGAGTCCGATGGGCGTCCACTGGCAAGGAGGTGGCAGTGGGCGACTCCGAGGGCCGAGTCTGGATCTACGACGTTGGAGAGGTAAGGGGTGAAGAGCAGTGTGTCTAAAATCTTTCATGCATCTTTATTTGCTTTTTATGAATCATCTTGTGATGAAATTAGTCCAGTGCGTCAAACCTCAAAATTATCCTCCAACCAATGTGCACTTTTTTTGTTTCATCTGACCATTTCTTCTTGTGCTGGATTCACAACTTCTGTCTACATTCAGATGTCTACTAGGATAATGGGCTTTATTCCTATTGACATGTCTATTGTGAACACAGCATCTTCTCGACTGTTCACAGAACCTTCTTTCTCCCATTCGGTTTGTCAATGGGTTCGTCAGTCACCATTCTGAACATCACATAAGAGTTGGCTCCAAATAAACCCGCAGTGAAAAGCTCGTGAAAACGTCTGGAAAACTTTGAGAGAACCAGACTCCTTATGTCCAAGCTGGAAATAAAACTCGAAAATGTTAGGCTGTTAAAGCGTTAGCGTGCCATCGTATATCATATATAAAGCCATATAGAGGACAGGCCTGAGGATTAAAACCCAGCAATGGCGGCTCCCCTGGGACGGTGGTGAGCTCCGCCATGCCGCTGGTGTTTCTCCACGCTACCGCCGATGTTTACTAACTCCTCCACGTCGCCCAGCCTCGCCAGCGCACGAGTTTCATTTCTTGCTCTTTTTCTTTGCCCTCCTTCCAAGGCCCGGCTTTAAACAGTCGCCACATGATCCAACCACCAACGCAGTGTGGCCTACCTCCATTGCTCCTATGTTTGCCATACACTCTTCAAGTTTCTGCTCCCCCATCTGTATGTGTGTGTGTGTGTGTGTGTGTGTGTGTATATGTGTGTGTAAATGTGTGTTTATGTGTACATATGTGTATGCTGGGCATCTATCTAATTTTAGCTGGCCACAGTGTGGTAATTGGAGAGTGTGGGGTTTTATGTGTGGTCTCTCAAGGGGTGGATGATAATGGTGGGTCCATCAATAAAGCCAACGAGGTTCAAGGGTTTTACATCTCGAAAGAGTGGGGCTTTATTTACCAAAAGTTCCCCATAAAACAGGGGGGAAGGAAGGAAGGAAAGAAGGAAGGAAGAAGAAAGAGAGAGAGAGAGAGAGAGAGAGAGAGAGAGAGAGAGAGAGAGAAACTATTCTGTTCATCCAACATCACCAAAGGAAGGAGATGTTGAGGGCAGCCATGGTGCTTTAAGACCCCAAGTACCCACTTCTGTCTACCACCAAGGTCCTTTGGTGTTATATTTAGTGCGCCGTGTTAAATATTTGCTTTGGAGAGCTACACTGTGTTTTCTCAAGACATGAATCAGACGGCATATGGTCACATTGTTGTTTTCAACGTTTCCCCCCCCACACACACTGTGAACACAAACCATGCATGTCCAGCTCGGCAGTTTGGTACAAGCTGGCGAAGAGATGACAAGCACATGCTGTTTTCTCTTATTATGGTCTGGAAAGTAACTTTTTAGGAATGCCCAGTATTAACTAATTTTAGGTTCTACATGCATGTAGGCCTACTGTACGATTAATCAAGTCGTCAGTGTCTAGTTCAGTTTCAAAAGCAGATGTGTTGGGGTTGTGATCAGGTTTACATTTAGCAAATAGTAATGTGAGAAGCATGAGAAGTACATACTACAGTATGTGTTTATGTTACTATACTACAAATCATGCAAAGTATTTTTATACACACTGAATGAATGAATGAATGAATGAATGAATAATGAATGAATTAATTAATAATGTAATACAAAATAGTATTTCCATAAATAATTAAAACAAAAACTTTACTGTGGTAATATTGAAACCTACAAAGACAACTATCCACCTATCTCTGACTATGCACTTGAGACAGATTTGGGTGATGTTTAATGATGTCTCCGCAGGCGTGTGAGAGTGAGTGAGTGAGTGAGTGAGTGAGTGTGTGTGTGTGTGAGTGAGTGACTCTGGCGATGTTTGAGGATGACCCCCCGGTGGGCTCTTAAAAGCTCTGGGTGGCTCTGGCTGAGAGGGAGCGAGACGGCTGACGTACGTCTCCACCCCCCCGCCCCCCACCCCCCCATACACACACACACCCCACCCTCCGCACCACTGCTGTTTAATTATACCGCGCGCCATGCGGTCGCAGTCTGGGTGGCAGGCGGGCGGGCAGGCAGGCAGCCGTCCTGCTTCCCCTCATTTGACTTTCAGAGTGAGACGCACGAGCAGAGTGTGCGCACGTGGAGATGGTGCGACGACGCCGACGACGCCACGCCGCGCTCCCCTGTAAACTCTCCCCGTGCTGCTCGCTGGAAATTGACACGATAAACACTTGTGTGCGCAGCCCAGGGGAGATATGTGTGTGTGTGAGATGTGTGTGTGTGTGTGTGTGCGTGTGTGTGTGTGAGTCGAGGGAGGGCGGGTGGATCGGATGAGCCGCAGGGTGCATTGTTCTATTTTGAATCAGATGCAAACGGTCATTTTCTTGCCTTTGTATTCCTCCCTCTTCCTCCCTCTCTCGCTACTCTTCCTCATCTACCAACCCCCCCCCCCCCCACACACACACACACACACACACACACACCCACACACACACTCTTGCTGGTATCAGATCCGAGGTGGCGACGAAAGTGAATCTTCGTCAACGTTAGCAGGACGGGAGCCCTGCTTGTGTGGCGACGGGTCTGATGAGCCATGTCTCTGTTTGTCATTCGTTTTTTTTTTTTTTTTTTTTTTCTCCTCTTTTTTTCTTTTTTTTTCCCCTGCAGCTGGCGGCGCCACACAGCGAGGACTGGGCACGCTTCGCCCGCACGCTGGTGGAGATCCGTGCCAACAGGGCGGACGGGGAGGAGGAGGGCCCGGCTGAGCTGGCATCCTAAGTGCGGGCAGCAGCGCTTGGCACCACGGACGGCACTCTCGGCCCTCACTACCACTGCTCTCTGTTCCCCCAACTCCACGCTATACAAACAGATCCCCTCCCTCTGCACCTGGTCCACATGTGTGCCTGTGTATGACTGTGTGTGTGTGTGTGTGTGTGTGTGTGCGCGCCCTTACAGTATGTATGTGTGTATGACTGTGTGTGTGCCTGCGTATGAGTGTGTGTGTGTGCGCACATGTGTGTGTGTGTGTGTGTCTGTGTGTGTGCATGTGTGTGCACCCTTACAGTATGTATGTGTGTATGACTGTGTGTGTGCCTGCGTATGATTGTGTGTGTGTGTGTGTGTGTGTGTGTGCTGTCTTCACTACTTCCCCACTGCTCTCCCAAATATGACTGAACATCCGGAGTAAGGAGAAGCTGCAAGAGCTTACTGTAGTCCCTGTCATCCTACTGTGCTGTGTCAGTTCATCTCAAGGTTACATGCTGGGCCACCACTGGTGTTTTCCGGCTGCTTTTCAACCACTAATCGAGATCGGCTCTCTTTCTTACTCTGATTTATTGATCTGTTTGTTCATTGGTTTGGGTTGCCAAATGCTAATAGACCTTCGCTGCAGTCGGAAGCAGAGTATCAGCTCAGGCTAATGAAATAAAGAAATAAAACACAGAGCTTTGGCATTCACCCAAGCACACTTGTACAATTTTATTAGTCGTTTATTTATTTGTACTGTTTTCAATGCCACAGGCTTGGCTTTACGTGTTTACTTAACATTGTCATGTGGTAGCCACATTGTTGTCGAGAGGAGTAGGAGAGTGGAGGAGCGAGCGAACAAGCATGTTTGTCTGTTCGAGCGAAAGCCCATGAAAACGTGTCTCAGACTGCAGTGTGTGTGTGTGTGTGTTCTCATGTTCTCGTTGCTTGTGTGTGTGCATCTCTGTCTGCATGGTTCTTCAAACACATACAAGAGCATCAGATAGTACGCAGGACTACTATGTACTCTGGTATTTAGAAACGCTAGTCATGTTAATCCTAAGATGCTGTATTGTCATTGCAAAGAATGGGGCACTGCAATGACCTTGCTAAAGTGGCTAATGGCTAACTGTCGTACTGTAAGCTAAATCAGGGAAACCAACGATAGCTTTCCTGAATTTCTTTGTGTGAGGAAAACAAACTTATACTCTTTATGTTAACTTAAATTGTTTATGTCGTTTTGGTTAAAAAAATCAAACTGTGAAATGATGTGATGATGGACTACGTGCAATATGTGATCCACTGCTCCCCTGTGACTTAACTGCCAATAAAATATGGCGACCCTTCCCTTCCAAGACACGAGGCTTCATGTTGTGTTTATTTGATTTTTATTAAACACGCTGCATGATTACATGTAAATATATAGTATTGCTGCCATACTTACAGTAAGGCACACACTCCTTACACACTATGTACATTCATTCTACGGTTTACATCCATTTGTTACCGTCACGGCTAACGGCTGGGAATGCCAGGCCGTAGTGTGACTCTACAGTATAGTGCAACTTCAAAGACAAGTCGTCTACCACACCATGAGTGATGATAACTACAGAAAATTGTAACAGTTCCAGTCACATTCTCACCTCGTCTGCGCGGAAGAGCATCCTAGGTGGGTGGACGTTGAAAAGGACATACAGTAATATTCAAGTGCTGTTTTGTTTTTTTTTCTTCAGTGTGTGTGTGTGTGTGTGTGTGTGTGTGTGTGTTGCGAGTCTACCATGTTTACCTCACATTCCGATGGCAGTGTGCAATGTGCTTCTGTTGCTAGGTAGCCTCAGGTGTTGGGGCATACACAAACAAGTAAACATGAATGGATAAATCCTCAAACTAACTTTACAAAAATACTCTTTACTCTGACATCAATATCCTGACATACTTCAGCTACTTTTCAATCTCAATGAGTCACTTATTGCATTAAAATACATCCCTATTGATATAGGTCAGTTCAGTGCTTACTGTGATTTTGTGTTTAATTGAGACATACATAGTCTATCAATGATCAACAGATTATTTGTGGGTCATGTAGTAGTATTACTATGTACTATGTAGTAGCCACTATCAGTGATCTGTTCACTGACATAAAAAAAATACATATGATTCATTTTTAAATCCTATAATTCTTGATGGTATTCCACACAATAACGCACAACTC
This sequence comes from Sardinella tawilis, assembly GCA_030264315.1. Classification (NCBI taxonomy): domain Eukaryota; kingdom Metazoa; phylum Chordata; class Actinopteri; order Clupeiformes; family Clupeidae; genus Sardinella; species Sardinella tawilis. The sequence goes on from JASCQY010000068.1 coordinate 2,715,250, forward strand.
TTCAAAGTATACATTTTATGGTCTCCAGAATGAGTACTCACAAGGGTACCCTTCTGGAACGGCTACATGAACCAGTAGAAATGCTTTTTTGGATTGCCTTGTGCTTGTGCAAACAGTCTTAAACAGCCTTATGGTTGGAAGCATGAGATCAGAAATTTCTAGAATGTTCTTTTGAGTGCACACATCCCTTTTTGTTTTGACTTTCAGTAAGCTATGATTCTCCTTTTTTTTGTTGCACTAAGTACAGCGGGGCGTAAAATGATGGTTTAGTGTGACGCTGTCCCTGGCAGAGAGAGAAACGGGCAGGGAGTTTGGTATGTGTGTGTGTATGTATGTGTGTGTGTGTGTGTGGTGTGGGGGGTCATGAAGGGGCTGGAGTGCCCAGTGGCGCCCCCACCGACAGGCCTTTGGAGGTTCAGGGGTGCCCACAGGAGGTGAAGTCCGGGGGGACGGGCACGCTGAAGCGTGGCAGATGCAGGCCAAACTTGCTCTCGATGCCAGCAAACGTGGCCACAGCCAACCTGAAACCACCAATGTGGTCGGGGTTGGGCGCCGGGAGGCTGATGCGAGACTTGGGAGGAGGCTCCAAGCCAGACGGCTTTCTGCGGTGCAGAAACAGAGACAGAGAGAGGGAGAGAGAGAGAGAGACAGAGAGAAAAGAAGGGCAGGAGAAAGTGACAGAGAAAAATAAGAGGATAGAGAGAGGGAGGTTGAGATGGAGAAAAGGAGGTGGAGAGAGCAGAGGAACGGAATAAAATAGAAGAGAGACCTTGTGCCTCACACACTATAAATAAACAATTTAATCGAATATTGAAATCGCAAAAAGGAGGCAGGGGAGAGAGAAACACCAATATTTTCCTTTGAGCAGCGGAGACAGAAATAAATGGGTAGCCCACAATGGTTTTATGCCTCTCTCTGTGAAATCGTTCCAGGAGGGGCGACGGGAGTCTTATTTTCAGGCCCTGTGAGCCTCGTTTTAGCTCAGCGTGTGTGTATGTAGTACGGGAGCTGAAGAGAAGGACTGGTGTCCCAACAAAATTCTTTGGTCAACACTCATGGTGCATGTCCTTGATGGGTCGATGGTGCCAAATATCTTCCAGAGGTTTGCAACCAGCGGTTCTAACCCAAGACATACATGCATGCGCCACAGACTCTGTGGTGAGAACTCTATAAACAGACTGTACCTAACTAATTCATAGGTGTTTTCCAACAAGACTAGAATGTTCTCTCTCTCTCTCTCTCTCTCTCTCTCTCTCTCTCTCTTTCTCTCTCTCTCTAATTCTCTCTCTCTTTTTTTGGAGGCATCTGAGGTAAAGACTTCGTCTCCATGGGAAAATGAGGTCATAGCGCCTCTAAAATAGCAGGAAAAAGCAGCTGTCAAACTCTTTTCTTTCTGCCCCAAATCACAGAGCCACAGAATTATGTCTCGTCCCGTCCCGCCCCCCCTAGAATGAGAATTTATTCGAATGAAATGTCATGTCCATTCCTCAAAGGATGGGCTGAGTTGTCAGCTGACCATTTTTTTTTTTTTGGTAAATATCATCTGGTCTTGTGGTAACGCTAAATCTCTCTGGCGGGAGGTGGCCACAAAAAGCTTTCAGATCACTTCTCCCCAGTGTATTGAAAGGGAGAGGAGGAGCTTTGCCAGTAAGTCCCTGTGTAATGGCTGACGACAGAGAAGGGGCTCCGGAGTGACCTTTACATCCTTTTTCACCAGAGGGGCTCATCAGGCCACTCTCTGCTTTGACCTTTTGGGTTGCTAGGGAATCACTAGGTCATTGTGTGCCGTTTGCCCGTTGATTTTTTAAAAGAAGGAATTTTTGAAAATCAGAGCAGTGGTTTATTGGTGCCGGTGCTCGACTGACAATAAGTCAACCCGAGTTTGATTCCCAAGTTTTGTGCCGCTTTGGATAAAGTGGTCTTTTAAATACCAGTTAACTTTTCTTTAAATAAAAACAAAATTTGAACAGACACACATACACACACACAAAAAAAACACACAACACACAAAACACACACACACAAACAAATCAGCAAACCAGTAAGAGGCGAAGACTTACTGTCCCCCAAAGTCGACGTAGAACCATCTCTGCAGGAGCTCGTAGGTCACCAGCGTGACTCCGAATTGCGGCGAGGAACGGAACACTCGAGCTGGAGGGCGAAATCAATTATTCTCAATTAGCGGGGGCTTGGCAACGAGACGGCTGCAATCAGAGAGAGCCTTTAATGCCGTGGCCTAATTCAGGTCAGGTCTCACCTTGAAAAGCCTCAACAGATGCTTATGAACAAGTGACACAGCCATACTTCACAGAACTCAGTCGAAATAAAAGTCTCATAAGAACACTAGAGTGAACTCTTAGGAAAAAGAACTTGGGTCCCTCTATGACCATGGGGCATTGAAACCACTATTCTACTGAAAGACAATGCTCTACTGACGGCAGACCCAAAATTCCTCAGTGTCCATTGGCGCTCTTTACCTCCGGCTCCTTTCCAGAAGGCCCGAGGGCCCTCTTCTTGCAGAATCTTCCAGAAGCAGTCAATGAGGCCAGTGTAAGTGGTCTGGCCCGCGCGGGCAGCCACTTGTAGCCGAGTCTTGATAACATCAGCGGGGGTCACCAGGGAAGCGGCGGGCATGCCTACGAGCAAGGGGGGCACATTAGCGAAGGTTAAGACAACCGTAGAGCAAACGAAAAGCCCTGCCAGCCAGCCATGCTGCCTGGGAGTTCAGACCCAGCCCTGAGCCGCGGTTAGGCGTACTTCATCCAGCGCACAAACACAAACATTCGCCAAGAGCGAAGCATTTATGCCGTGTCATAACATCTTAGAATAATTTCAACCACATATGTACACCTCCAAATGGCAGATGTAATTGAACGTCTACACTGGAATACAAGCAAAACTAACTTTTCCCAGGTGCCCCCCCCCCTTCCTCCCTTGTACATGACATGAACCAATCCATGTGTCAACACAAAGCTGATGATGACTTTGGGGAACGTGTCAGAGATGATGGAATGGCAGAGGTCTTGTGTCTGTGTTATGAGCACGGATTTCAGGTGCTTGTGCTGTGCTTGCTCCCTGTCACCTGTGTTTGGAATGCGTCTGAGAATCGTTCACACAATGTGGCATGATGAACGTCCAGCCGCCTCGCCTGGGCCGAAGGCCGTGGTCTAAGACCCACCGCTGCCACCACTTCAGCCTTGAATGGCCTCAATCATCGAGCGCCTTTTTTTACCCAGAGGAGATTCATTACCATTAGAAACCTCTTCAGAGCAGATGGTAAGTTGTTTATTTCTTTTTATAAAGAAAAATACTTCTACTTGAACCCCTCCAACACACACACACACACACACACACACACAGTACGGAGTGCTACAAATGCAACACGAGCAATAAACTAACTTATAGTCACGCTTTCTATTCTGTCTGTTTTCCTTTCTCTTTTCTAACCTTCCTTTCTTTCTTTCTTTCTTTCTTTCTTTTCTTTCATTTCTTCCCCACTAGTTGAGTTGTTTATTCATAGCCTAAGTGTTTGAGGTTGTACTGGAGAGAAGTGGCTCCATGGAGAAATATGGCACAGGCAGCGTGCGCCGTGTCCATCAGCAAGGCTCGAGTCGGCCAGATACCAAGGGCCTCATGTTAACTTAAATACACCCTTCAGCCCATTAAAGCCTATGGCATTCATTTAAAAGTGTCTCCTCAAAAGACTGAGAAAAACACCAAATGCCCTCAAGAAAAAGCCTACAGTGTAGCATCTCAGAGCGCAATGCGTGTGCCAAGCATGATCTTCAGTCAGAAACACTTCCATAGCTGGATCCACCACCACCACCATCAAAAAAAAAAAGAAAGAAATCATAATAGGACACATGCGTCAGTTTGCCGCTCCCGCCGGGTTAAAATAAATAAATTATGAAAGAAATTGAATAAATCGAGCGCGTAATTCAATTTCCTGAGTGGACTGTAGCTCCATAATTGCCTGTTTGCGCCTGACCACTGATTAATGAGGGTGCGAGTGATAAGCCCAGTGAGAGTGACGGGCTCCGGGGCTCCGAGCCGACAACCAGAGCTCCCAGCAGCACGAAACCGCTCAAAATATGAACCGCGGGGAGCGGCGAAATGGGCGAAAGCGCTCCCGCTCGCGCCGGTGGCTTTTATATGTCTTTTCCATGTAAGCACCCCGCAGTCCAATCCAAGTCGCTCAGTGGGCTGAATGGGGGAGAGAATGGGAATGCCGACACATCTATCAGGGAAAAAAAGGATTAGGGATAAATATTCATTCTCTTTTCAAGTGGCGCTCCAAACCATGCTGGCTTGGCTGCGGCCGTCGTCTTTTAAAAACTGTGTTTTCTTTAAGATAAACCACTAAAGTCAAATATTAAAAACAACATTCGATCGAGATCATATTTTATATACCGGGAGGAAAGGGGGACTTGTAAAAAAAAAAAAAAAAAGTTTGGCTGCCATTCACTAGTATTGCGGAGGGGATCTGTTTATTGCTCTTGCAGTGCTGGTGTGCTTTTTAGCTTTTTATCTCCTTTAACACTCTCTCCGCTGACAGAGGGAGGGATGGAGTGAGAGAGACGGTGAAAGAGAGAGAGAGAAAGAGAGACGAACAGAGAGAGAGAGAGAGAGAGAGAGAGAGAAAGAGGCCGCTTGCCAGCCCCTTATATATTAACAGTGGAAAAATTTCCCGACCTCTTGGCAGCCGCCTTGTGCACACTTCAAAACTCCCGAGCACCGACTCACTGAGCACTCTAATTAGGGACAACCGCAGTGGAGCCAGCGGTGGCGCGGCTACTGGTGGGTGGGTGCTGGTGGAGGTAAGGGGAGGGTGTGTGTGTGTGTGTGTGTGTGTGTATAGTGTGTGTGTGTATGTTGGTGTGTGTGTGTGTGTGTATGGGGGGGGGGGTC
>JASCQY010000068.1:2753018-2766771 GCA_030264315.1 Sardinella tawilis
GGGGGGGGTTACAGCTCCCTGGGAACATAGAGGATATGATTTGGTGTAGAGTGATATCAAACAAGCTGATGAGCCAGCTTCTTTGTGACATCCAACGATCGTCGTTTTTATAAGATGAGGGGGATTTTCTGGCTTTGCTGTCAAGTTATCTCATGTCTTTCCCATTCTCCATTTCATGTAGTATGCACTTACCACGTGTCATTTACAATTCAAACACTGCATTTCTATCCAACATAATTTGTTTGTAGTTGTTTATATTATGTTATTATGTTATCAAACAAACCCAACCCAGTCTATAGTGCCTAAATGTACTTTAGACCTTTTATCTCCAAAGGTCCTACCAGCAACCCTCTTATTGTTTATTTAGTTCAGTATTTGTTATTTGTTTGCTAGCTCGCTTGCACATGTGTGTATTTATTGTTGACTATGCGGGTGTATTTTTCACATCTGGGGCTGGGACTCAAGGGAGTCTGATGAGCCCAGAGCCCCAACCACAGAGGCCTTCTGGGGGACTTTAATTACACCTTATCCCCCGTGAGGAACAGGTAGACACACTGCACTGTGGGGGACCCAGGAGCCAGAGAATAGGGACTGTCAGGAAAAGGGAAGAGAGGGAGGACCAGGGAGAGAGAAAAGAGAGGAAGAGGGAGTAGTGAGGGATTGGATTAGAAAAAAAAACAATAGGAAATGATAGAGAGAAAGACAAAGTCGAAAAGGAAAGATGGGATAGCTCCAAGACAGAAAGAGAAAGGTGTGAAAAAAGAACAATGTAAAAACAGTGAGAGGAAAAGAGAGGAGAACAGAAGAGAGGAGATGTGAAGAGAAGAGAAGGGAAGAAAAGAAAACAAAAGAGGCAAGAAGAGAAGAGAAGAGAAGAGAAGAGAAGAGAAGAGAAGAGAAGAGAAGAGAAGAGAAGAGAAGAGAAGAGAAGAGAAAACACAATATGCCAGATGAAGAAGATACACAGGCCTTACTTACCAGCAGGAACTGAGTGAACTCTCCATAGTTCAGGTGCTTCTTGCGGTCCTTGCCGAAGTGCAACTGCACAAACTCAGAGTTCCAGTTGAAGGGGATGTGCTGGTGGTTGGTGGTCTGGCTGAACACTTGCTTTACGTCCTCTGTAAAACACACCAGAGGAGTCCGACTCAATTTAGTGTGTCACTGAGCAGACGCCTGACTCGCTCACGGCAAAAAGGTTCAGAGACGAACAAAGCTGATTATCTGCCAACCGATAAACTGCGAGAAAGAAAAAGGCCATGATGACGAACATTTAGCTCAGGGGAGGACACTCTGTCATGAGAGATGAAAAGGTGCTTTACCTGAGATGGGCGAAACGAGAATTTTTGCATTTTGGCATGCAACACTTATCTGTATTCAAATAGCCAGTGGAGTGAAACACAGATTATGCAGAAAGAAACACAAAAGAACAGCCTGTCTGCTTCTGATTATGAATAAAACAAACAGTTTAAAACAGAACAGGGATGGAGGGAGAACAAGACAAAGCGGGAGGCTGAGAAAAAGAAAGACAGAGAGAAACAGAATGAAAGACAGAGTGGGACAGCAAGAGAGGAAGAGAGAGAAAGAGAAAGAGAGAGAGAGAGAGAGAGAGAGAGGAGTAGGAGAATTCTGCACAGCCCATACTTCTTGGAGCGAGACATCTTAAGCAGGTTTTATGCTTTAATGAGGCTGTAAATGCAGAGCATTACTGCAGAGCAACACTGCTCTCCTGGCCCAGACCTGCACTTAGATTCTCAGCCTTTATGGAGCTGTCAACACTCAACTTCTCCTTTTTTTTCCTCCTCTTTTTTCCCCTCTCTCTCTCTCTCTCTCTCTCTCTCTTTCTTTCTCACTCTCTCTCTCTCTCACACACACACTTTCTCTCCTCTCTTGATTCTGCTTGGCTTGAGTACAATCACACGTTGCGTGCATTCTATGCGGCAGGTTTATGAACTCCATTTCGGCTAATTATTAAAAAATAACAACGCCGTAATATTACGTTCACTGCATAATTTGAACTTCCATGATTTTTCCACATCCACCTTTGAGAAATCCCTTTACCTACCTACATAAAATAGGCTTCTTTGAAACATATACGTACATGTATATATAACGCAACATAAAACGAAATTAGGAACATGACAGTAGGCATTAGACACACCTATTTACTACTTGGAAAACAAGAGTGGCTTAAAATAACACAGTGAGACCATTAATGCTTTTAATACGGTTATAAAGTGGCAAAGTTATTTTAATATTGACACAGAGAAGCCGTTTAATCAAAGGAAAGCCTAGAAGAAAACTCTGTAATGCATCACCATAAAGCGACTCTGACAGGACAATAATCTCAGTCACGCGTTATTTGCACTGCATGAAAAGAGTAACTGAATCTCGGACCATTGCAGATACTGTAGTTTAAGACACACGGCTCTTTTCACTTCAGCATTTCTCTTCTTTAGAAAGGAGGAGAGGGAGCACACAACATACCATTAAATATTCCAATTAACCTTTACTGACTCTGAAAAACAACAGACCTCTTAATTAGGCTTCGAAACGTCACAACGAAATCTTTTAATTGAGCCTTTTAAATGCAAAAATTTACATATGTGCATATATAATCACGCAAAATGATCTTACTCCCCACCGACTGCAACAATTAGAGCTAAATTTCCTTTCTCCCTACCTGTGCTCGAGTTGTGTGCTTTGCATTCCCAATCAGACCCCCCCAACCTAACACCGATCATCCGGGGAAGGTGAAAAATTTGAGCTTGTTTAAATCAATTAGGCAAATTCGAGAAAATCGCAACGTGTTCAGACGGGCTCCAAAGGATGTCGGTAGTGGAGCATTAAGGTAATGCAAACCGTCACAAACACCCACACTTTCTCCATCCTGATCGGAGCTGTCACCTCCGCAACACCCTAATGGTGGGAGGTGGATGGAGCGCTTGTCAGCTGAAAAATAAAACAGTCTTTTAGCTTTTAAGAAATACATGGGCAAGGTGGAGGGCTGTAGAGCCAACCCAGCAACTCTCTCCTGGCATGATTACTGACACTAAGTTGTATCATAGCCAACACAATACAGACACGAACAGGGGTGTTATGGGAAGGCAATTTGAAAAGAAAAATAAAAGGGGATGGTCAACAACAATGATTATGCAAGAGGTCAAACGAGGCAATGAGAAGAACTGAAGGAAGGTCTCCTTACCGAAAGTGGCCACCCCATTGCCAGTTTTGTCAAACAGCTGAAAAGCAACTATGAACAGGGCGTCGGGAGCGCAGAGCACAGACTCGAAGGCCAAGAACTCCTGAAACGAGATCAACCTGATAGACAGAACAGAACAGAGAAAGAAAGAGAAAGAGGGAAGGAAAGACAGACAGACAGAGAGAGAGAGAGAGAGAGAGAGAGAGAGAGGGAGAAAGAGGGGCAGACACATAGAGCAGTCTGTTAGTCCAGCCAGGCATTGCATTGCATTGCTCTGCAATGATTGAGTATCATTCACTGATTACTCCCGCTCATTTTGAAACAAACAGGCCCCTTATTTCTATTGTGCAACACTTGACTCGGCGATTGTTTTGTTCTCTTCTGTAATTATTGGCATGAAATGATGATGGAGAAAAGTGTTTAAACAACCAGTCTGGTCTCGGGCCTCAGGCTTGACTAAATGGCTAAACAAATAGCCACCGTAGGCCATCCATCTAAGGCAATCTCCAGTCAAGTGCTCCCCATTCAGCTGCTCAGCTGTCATTACCTCAGAAACCCACTATGACAACATGGAACATGGAACAAACTCCCAACTACATCATGGCAGGAAGATGTGATCATCCTCACATAAGGTGATGATATACGAAAAGTATCAGAAATTTACAATTAAAAAAAAAACTGTTCTCCTCGATTCAGGGATTATTTAAGGGAAAAAGATGGCAAATGCCCCAACACTGCTGAAAATGGGTAAAGATATTATATAATGTGGAAAAAGGCACTCTCATTACTGTGCTAACAGATATTGTTTAACGGCAATATGTAAAGCTGTTTCCTGACGCACAACAACGCTGCAGTTGAACGAATTCAGATCGATTTGGCAGCAATATACAGCATCCTTCAATGCTACTGGAGAGCCAAAGCAAAAAGACATCAGTTCATATAACACAAACATAAGTAAACACAAATAAAGCCACATAATTACACACATGCACACACACACACACACACACACACACACACACACAAGGTGATGAGGGGAAGGTGGGGGGGGGAGCAAAAGAGAGGAAGCAAAAAGGCATAAACACACAAGCTCACAGCTGACACAGACACACACACACACACACACATACACACACACACACAAACACATACACACACACACAGGGAGCCTAGTTCACACCACTCATCAGCCAACACCAATCGAGCACGGCCGTGAGGCCCCTAGGGGGGACCAGCGCAATCTACTCTTCGCTGAAGTTCAGCTCAAAGTTGCCACGCCACCATTATGAAATTCACAAATGGATCCAGTCATTACGCGGGGTCAGTCCTAATGAGCAGTCCTCCATGTGTGCATCTCTAATTTATTTCAATTTCCAGGGAGCAATGATTACATTTTCGTGGCCATTCTAATTAATTTTGTTACTGATGAAATTCAAAAGTGGAGCTGAGAGAGAGAGAGAGAGAGAGAGAGAGAGGGAGAGGGAGGGAGGGAGAGAGAGACAGTCGTTTGCCTCCAGAGCGTCAAAAATCAGGCGTATTGCAGAGTCGAGAGTAATTGTTTTATTAACTAAGCTGGTGGTTTTCAGCACAGTGTCCTGCTGTTAGAGAGTGGGTGGAGAAGGGAGAAAGAGAGAGAGAGAGAGAGAGAGAGAGAGAGAGAGAGAGAGAGAAAGGGAGAAAGGAGGAGCAAAGAAGGAGTGAGAAAGAGGAAAAAAGCACATATCAGCTCAGAACACGCATCAGCACATCAAAACAAAAGAGACGCCAACAAATGTTGCTGCCTGTGCCTGACTCCTTTCAAGTGGAAAAAAAGAGCTAAAAAATAAAAAAAAGAATTAAAAAAAAGAAACATACTGTGTGTCTGGACATTCCGCCTGCCGGGTTCTCTATAATATAACTGCAAATAACTGACACAATGTCACACCAAGACAACAGGGCTCTGTTTTATAATATAATATGTATTATGGTGAAGGAGTGGACACACAAGGAGTGTATCGCTTTCAGCTGACCCAATCCGCATGACTCTTTCTCCCTGACCTAAGATCAGATGTGGTCTGACTTTTGAGGGCTTTATGCATACCAAGACTATAACCCACAGGGCGGACATGTCTCCCTGATGCCTACACCGAGGATGAAGTACATGATGGTTGATTAGCAATGCCTTGACTACTAGCATAACAACGACCCCAGAGCAGGGGTTAAAAGAAAAAAAGAAGAAAAAAGGGGGTAAAAAAAGAAAAAAAGATGCAATGCCATAGCTCCGCAGCGTAAACCAAAGCAAGACTCTCAATAATCAAATCAATGTCGAATCTCCTCCAACCATCAACTCGCATGGCACGGGACCAACAGTCTTCGAGCATCGCCTTGCAGGAAGACAGACAGCACTAAACAAACAGGGTTTTTTTTTTCCTTTGTATGTGCACAGATATATCTGCACACATGGCAAGGACAGGGCTCAGGCGCTTTTGGAATCGCCAGGGTTTGCTGTTGGTCTTTACTACCTACAAAACATGCACACACACACACACACACACACACACATAAAGAGATTGCGTTAACGCTAATCTAAGCGCACACACACACACACACATTAAGAGGCCGTTGTGGTTCCCAAACCTATTGTGAAATATCTCCCTCTTCCTCAAGAAGAAAGGGCAAAAGAGAAAAAGAACAAGTGTGAAAATCATAAATAAACACATTTCCATTTCACTGACAAGTGCTGTCCTCTAAAACCTTAAGTGTGAACAGTGGGGATGGCGGCGGCGGTGGTGGTGAAGGGTTTCAGGCTTAGTGTCCATGCCTCTGGCTCAGAAGCCTGTTAGCCGTAGCGGCATCTGACAGGTGAGGGCTAAGTAAGCACCTTCGAAGGAGGCCCCTTCCCCTATTGTCCCCCTCGTCCGGCTGTCACCAAGCCAGAGAGACCGTCTAATGGAGCGACAAGGAAACAAGGGTGCATTTCCCCCTTGCCTGAGGTCACCGAGTATTGTGTGTAGGAAAAAGAATGAGAAAATTTTATACAACAAAGATTTAATAGTAAACCAGTAGCCTTCATTAAAGGGATATGCCACCTTATTTTGAGAAACTGCTTATCTGTAGTCAACCCCTTGTTGAACATGAAAACACATTGCATTTTTTCTCTATGTATCTGCAATGCCTAGTTTGACAGTGTAAGCTTATTTAACATACCAATGGAAGTCTATGGTGCCAAACAAAACATCGTCAAATTTATTTACAAAGCACTTTAAGAATTACCGAAAATTCACTAAAGTGCAAAACTGATACACTTTTAGCTTGATGCTAACGGTACCAAGTGCTTCCAGTGATAGTGCTAAGCTATGCTAATAATGTCAATCTAAGTACTGAACACACTGAGAAGAAAATGATATGCGGTTTCGTGAATAATACTTGGGCATAATACAAAATATCAAAAAGTTCCTTTAACAAAATATCAAAAAGTTTCTTTAAGTGAATGGGGCATCGGAAAATAAAACTGAAAGTGATTTTCTGTGGCCCATTCAGTTAGTGTTAGCTGCTGGTTCACTGTTCGGTCTATGTTGTATGATCAAATGTTCTCATTCCTTTTCCTACCAATAGCGCTTGGTGACCTCACCAACAACAGGGTTATGGATCGATTTACACCAAATTTCTCCTTTAAACGAGATGTACATGAGGGAGATAGTGATGGCGAAGAAGAGCGAGCACTGGAATATTTGTTTTTTTCCACCCCATAGTGCACATCCACGGCCTGGCGAGCGCACACTCACATTCACGCATCCGGGCTGCTATTTTCTCAGCGTGATTTCTTTACAAAGTTTTAACCCCCGAGAGACTATGGGATTTCACACTTGGAAGGATTTTTCCATTTATGTACGAAAAAAAAGAAAGAGAGAGACTGACAGAGAGAGAGAGAGAGCAAGAGAGAGAGAGAGGGAAAGGAGTGAGGGGGGAGAGAAATAGACTGAGACATCTTCTTGAGTCAGCAGGGATGTGTACATCTGCAGAATGCCTGATTTCCAATCGTTGGCAGGACGCCACACTCACAGGCCTGGCAGAATGGGAGATAAAACTGATTCAGAGCCTGATGGATGTCCCCATATCACTTGATTTACTACTGCACCATGGGAGGGAGAATGTGTGTGTGTGTGTGTGTTTGTTTGTGTGTTTGTGCGTGTGTGTGTGTGTGTGTGTGTGTATGTGTGTGTTGGGGGGGGGGGGCAAACCCGGTTTGCATTTAAAATGCCGAGCAGATTATTACGAGTGACTCAGTTCATTCACACGTGAACCTGACTCCAGTTCAAAAACAGCTTTTTTTCCACAGCAGACGAAGGACATATGCACCTGATGATAAAAGTATTCAGCTTTGTTTAAATGTTTAAATAAAGAGACCTTGACCTTTTGCTATGTTCTTTTATAGCTTGATTATCTGTTCGCAATTGTGATTGTTTCATTGATCAGAATATAGTGAGGAGAACATCTATGCCGTTCGCCGTTTCAGTCCAGGAGTAAATAGTGTTTTTCCATATTTCATGGGAATCCTTTTCATAAACATATTAACATTCAGCTCATCCCCTATTCAAAACCTCTTGAGCCACTATGCATTTTGTTTCTTCAAAATTTGTTGAAACACTAACTGATATCTCATTCATTTAATCTAGGCATTTTCTCTATCATATTGTTCAGCATTATTTATGTGATATATCTGATATGTATTTTTTTATTTTTATTTTTTTGAATCCAACCCAAATAAACAAGGTTTCTATGGAGCCTGCAGCCGCAGGATCCTTTGATAGATTTTATCTGTCCATTTATCTGTCTCCCGAGCCACACAATGTGGTGAATGGCTGCGCAATTACAGTGAGCGGAGAGAGCGCGCGTGCGAGTGTGTGCTCTGGTGTTCAGAGTCTCTCCCTGTTTAAAGTGCTGCCCCCCCCACTCTTTCACACACACACACACACACACACTTCTCCATGCCCACCACACCCCCTACCACCACCCACCCCCTCATGACCACATGCACTCCGCTCCGCCACACGCCGGCTGGCCCAGGTGGTTGCCGTGGCAACGCGTTTTTCTTTTTGACTTACCCTACCATTTTATTGGCTGTCATTATGTATCATTAAAAACATACATATTAATGTAAAAGAAAGGAGCACAAGTGCAGGGTGGAAGGGGCTGGAGAGGAGGAGAAAGGTGGAAGAGAGAGAGAGGGAGAGAGAGAGAAAGAGAGAGAAAAAGAGAAAGGGAGGTTACACTGGGAGAAACATCAAAAAGACTGAACGGCTGAACCAGTAAGCCTGTTCCTTTACTCACATGAAACAATAAGGACTTTTATTTTGTAATTTTACTGGCTTCTGCCAAGCTAAAAAAAAAAAATCATAATAATAACATGCTAATTTTGGACGTGCCTCTGGTCAGATCACCACATCCACTGTGCGTTGTGTATATAATGAAAACTATGGTCACCTTTTTCAATATTGGTCTGCATTACATCCATTACAATAAAACAGAAAACAAAATCATGCAGATAGGGAGAAAAGGAATGTAATAAACCCCAAAAGCTTTCTTTGTTCTACACAAAAATGGCACTTCACACACACACACACAAACACACACACAGAGAGAGAGAGAGAGAGAGAGAGAGAGAGAGAGAGAGAGAGAGAGAGAGAGAGAGAGAGATATGGGGGAGAGAGAGAAGGAGAAAGAAGGAAAGAGAGAGACAGATGGGGAGAGAGACAGGGACAGAGAGATAGAAAGAGAAACAGAGAGGGAGAGAGAGAGAGAGAGAGAGACCATGTCACCTCCTCATTGACCCACTGCAGCTGAATACTGACCCATCCTTTGTTTGGTCCACCACCCCCGCCAGTAGAGCGGTGGCCTCCTTGGACAGGCGGATGTCTGTGTGTGCGTGGAGGAATCGGGACACAAAGTCCTCTGGGGACATGTAGTGCTCATCATTCTTCTTGATGCTGGCATACTGCAAAAAGATTATTTCGAAGACCGCACAATGTACTCTGTGTCAAGGTTTGACCATAAACTGTTCAAATCTAAAGCATGTGCACAGTGCCAACTTCTGTTGTGAATGCATTATTACAATGTAACAGGAAAGTGATCTAAGGTTATTAACCTTGGAATTGCTCGTAACTTATTACACCAACAGAGCAAACAGGTAGCGGCTGACCAGTCATTTTGCAGTGAGACGAAGACATGTTGACTGAAAGAGACTTCTTTAAGATTCTGGATCACAGCAGGCAAGTCTCTTCTGCCAAATGGCCAGTGTTGTGTGGAAATGTGACTAAAGACTCACCTTAAGGAAAATGGCCTTGAGCTCGGCAGGATCAGCCCTTCTAGGCAGAACAACCTGTCAAAACAACAATAAAAGAAATTAAATAAAAACTGTGCCAAAGCAAAAAGAACTAGTTTATTGTAGCCTACTGCTCTTTCAAAGGCCTGCGCTCGAGGTTGGCAGCATGCCCAACTTAAACCTCGTGTATTACAGTTAATATCAACAAATGGATGTTTTGGCTGTGTTTTCGCGTTACACACACCGATCATTTGGTGATGTCCTCGGAGTTATCTGACGTGATGCGTTTTGACAGTGGCAGACAGCAGTTTGGCATTATCAACCTAACAGTTGTTTCTGATTATACGTATAAACATGTGCGGTCTCACAGCATCCAGGAAGACATTATCGCGCTTACTTCGCGCTGGCAGCAACATTCAGACGAGCTGTCATTCCAGCTCACGTGAGGGTGGGTTGGTTGGTGCGAGCGCGCGGAGGAGAACGAACCATGATGATGGTTATCTCGGGGCGCTTCGGAAGGTGCATCAGTTCTTAATGCATTGACTTACAACATAGTCCTAAATGCAAGCTGGGCAAAGCGAGTGATGGAAAGGCTTCCAAGTTCTGAAGGGCAGTTGTTGGAAAGAGTGGTTTGTTGCACGGTGGGGTAACTGCACGGAGCAGGATTCCTAGGTAATTCTCGGGATGTATCGCATGTGGCAAGTTAGGTATCCACACATACTGTATGTCCCAATGTCATTGAGACAAGCTAATGTTAACCTCGGACATTATCTTAGCAGGCTAACTAGCCATTCATTCCAGCCACTTGAATGAGGGTTAGCAAGTAATCTGGTAGGTTATTTAAGGTCATGTATTTTCAATGGGTATTGTGGATGCATAGTGGATGCATGATACAAATGCTGTCAATTGATGAACTTACTTCATAGTAAAGTTATGTCTTTTCTGCATGAAAAGGGAGCTTACCTTTGCTGTCATGCTTAGCAATCTTACAATTCGTTCCCCGGGATGACTTCCTTGTACGCGATGACGTTGCCATGGAGATCACGTGCGGGAGCTCAGTCCGTGCAGAAAAAAGCAGAGGGAAAGCGGCTCAAGGGTCCACGTGGTGTTGTAACCACATAAAGGTTTTGACGCGTGAGTCGCAGATGATTAGGTTCAGCAAGTTACAGGTAGGCAGCCTTCCGTAGGTTAGGCTACTGTGTCTGGTTCATATTTCGAGTCATAGGTAGGATGGTAAATTATAATCCACTGCAGTGGGCCATGCCTGTGCATTTGGCTTTTTTGGTTTAGTCTAATTCGCTGTGGCCTTTCATTCAGCATTCTATTAGTTTATTATTAAATGAAAAAATGCATCAGTATAATCATGCATCATCCCTTTCTGTCATTCCTTTAGCAGACTCTAAGTTCTCTTTCATCTTTTCCTCTTCCAGCATTCCATGAGAGACAGGCAAAGGTTAACATTACCTACAACATAAAAACAATTTAAAAGGGATCAAAGGCCTCTAATGGTAGATGGTCTTCAAGGAAGATGCATTTGGTGCTGGAAATAATTCATAGCTTTTTCTCCCAATGGCTCTAAGGGTTCCTAGTGCACAGCAGTGTTTTTCACAGCATGCATCCCAGCTCCTCCAAAAATGGGCTCTACTGGGGTGAATGTGTTTCCCCAAAATATTTATGGTGAAAGGAAGATGGTTTATTGGGAAAAATTGCTCTGAGTTATGTTTTATAATAACAGAATGTAAAGCCAGCGTTATGAGTCCCAAATTATGTCAAATAAGCACTGATCATTTTCAGAACTGGACCTGGCATTTTCAAATTGAAATCCTGCGCCTGCAGATTTGCCTGTGGCATTTCACACAAAATATGGGGTGGGCCTATTCTAAACAGGAAGCCACTTGCGTACATGATAAATAAACATCTGAATTATATGCAGAATTGAACATATATAAAACACCACGTTTCAAAGTTTGTCATAGTCCATCTTCAATGAGCGCCTCAGTGAATGCCAATTAACTTCTGCTTGAATTCATCGAATGCAAGTTGGGTTGTTGAAAGAGAGAGGATACAGACTGTCTGGGCCTCGAGCCACTATTTCAAGTCGTCTAAACTCTGTTTTAAAAATAGCGCCACTTATAAACAAATGATTGAGGGGCCACTTTGTAGCTCTTGTTGTCGACCACGGGTCCCTCTATTAGTGGTCATTGAGAAGGAACCCTGAAGGTCGTCGGGGTTAAATACTTTCTATTTTTAGCAACAGAGACGTCGCAGTGGGGCCTTTGAGCGGCGCGTCTTTATTTGAAATGCTGACAGGTTAATTGTCCTTTTTCAAGCACTGATGTCAATGTGCTGTGTGGTCCCACTTTTATAGCACCAGGCTGTCAGTCAAGGCTGTTGTCTGCTCTGTCACACATTCTTTGCAGACCGATACAAAGTTCAGCAGGTTTTGTGATTAATGTTCTGCGTTCAGTTTTTCTCTCTCTGTCTTCTTCGAAACTCAATATTAAAGCAGTATGTTAAACAGGCCAATGAATTGGAGGTGCATTGATTTTCTCCATGCAAATGGATATTGCAGGATATTGATAATCTTCTGATATAAAATATAGGCTTTTAGTCTATATTTTCTTTCATATTCCTTGTAGACTTGGATTTGCAATAAAACCATTGGATTTGCAATAAAACCATTGGCAATATGTTAGATGGACTTATTTGCAATAATGTCACAAGAGTCTTTGCAATTAAGTGCTTCATGTGAGAATTAAAAAAAAAAACTCCTATTGCCTTAACACTTATTAAACTGAAAGTAAAGCTACATAGGCCTAATATATGAAACAGAGTGCACACATGGGTGTCAACATTTACATAGCCCTTGACAGAGCTTTTTGTTGTTTACATTAAAGCAAAGTAGTGTTTGAACAACAGCCAGCCGATTTACCTAGCTAGTCAAAACCACTCTGCCTTTATACTGTGCCCAAAAGTATAAACAACATTGACACTGGGCCAAGAACTGAATATGAACCAGTACTGACAAACGCAGGTCCTCTCAGGCAGATCAGCCCTGCCCTGCCCCTGGAATGTTATAATTTAGTTCTTTTCAACTGACAGGGAATGTGAGGAACGGAGCCAAAATCACAATGATTTTATCCGCGTCTTATGGACGCTGTTAAATTTATATTTCCCTTTCACTGTTCTCTCTCAAAGCCCACTTCTCTCTCTGTCTTGCACACACACATATATGCCTCAAACAGGCTATATTTTCCATACTTATGCACAGACACACCCCACACATAGTCCGCCACCCACAACACTCACACACAGTCCTCTCCTCACAAACTCCTGGAGGAGGCTGGCTTCTGAATGACTCTGTTCAACGTCTTTCAGTTCAAATGAGGAGCTACACTAAACATGCTCGGGGGGCATCTGGGATGGGCCGAAGTCAGGCCCTCAGGAGAGACGGGGCGGATGCGTCCGGGGCCACTTTGAGAAGGTCCAGGCGAGCTGACTTTAGCCGTCTTCCAGAGGAAAGGAGGGAGGGAGGGAGGGGAGGAAAAATGAAGAGGAAGAAGAAGAAAAAAGAAACAAGAGCCCACACTCAAACAACCTGCAACCTGAGAGGACACGGGCACCCCTCCTCCAAAAAAACCTGGATAAATGGACCCAGATGAGCCCCCGCCAAACACCCAGTCCAGGCAACTCTGGTGTGTGTCTGAGAGATGGAAAGATGGATGGAGAAAGGGGGGGAAGGAGGGAGGGAGAGGAGGAGTAAGAAAGAGTAGAAGAGCAATCTGCTTGAATCTCTCTCACTCTCTCTCTCTCCCCCTCTCGTTGTTGCCTGGCTTTCACAGAAATCTTTCAGGACTTCTGTGCTTTCTCATAATTGCGAATTGTAGGGCTCAGCAAGCGTTGTGGTGGGAAATTATCGGCGGTCGTTTGTCTTTGAACAGCACCAAAGCCCATCAGCAAATCTTTTAAGTCTTTTCCTCTTCCTCTTCCTGAACACTTGCCACCTCTCTGGAATGGAGCACTGGGAGAGGTCCATTCTGTATGTTTATATGGTCAACAAGTCAAAACAATTTTTCTAAAATAAAACGTAAAGCTTAAAGGAGCCATATGTAAGATTGTGGCCAAAAACTGGTACTGCAATAACAAATAAATACAAACAAAAACAAACAGAACATCGTATTCTCCACTCTTCCTCCCAGACAACATTTTGCAAGCTAGGTTGCCAAAATCAGAGAGGTGGAGGGTGTCGCAAC
>JASCQY010000068.1:2766871-2785748 GCA_030264315.1 Sardinella tawilis
ATTTAGGCTGGATTACTGTTGTCAGTGATAAAAGTATTTTAAATTATCATGATTCCTTAATGTCTTCCAATATGTCATGGCCGTTTTATGATTAATTTACATGAATTTCTTACATACAGCTCCTTTAAGGATAACAGGCTGAAAGACATCTTACATCAATATGCTTGCTGCTGTTACTGTAGATAGTTTGCTTAGTGTGAAACTTTTGTTTGTAGCCTACTCACATTAGTAATACACACTGGCTATAGTCCAGTCCACAGAAATATTACCAATCTATCTGCTGAGGATTTCGATTATTTTTTTCTCCAACAATTATAAAATGATTTAAAGAAGAACCCTGCTAAACATTTTTGTGGTGAGAGATCACTTGAAAGGAACTGACTGTCAGATATTTATTGCATAACTGTGTTGCTGGGACTTTTTACTTGAAAAAAGTCCTTCGTTCATATGGTTACCGCACACACATGCCAGCTGGAGACAGAAGCTCAAAACAAAAATCACCAAGGAAGTGTCAGGCTTTGTAGTCACTTCAATCCACTCGAGAGGACGGCAAACAACCGTAGTCATTGTACGGCTGGGATCCAAAGACGAACAGCGCCAGTGACTAAACTGAGATAAAGAGAAAAAATAGCAATGACAGGGACATTTAAGCCCTTGCGATGGTTTCACCCCCACATGCTAGCACACACACAAAAATGCAGTGTAGCTTTGTGGGTGTCTGTGGCCAGTCAGTTACCAATAAGCAATGACATGTTTCATGATTTTAAATGGCAATGATTTTCAGGCCACAAAACCTCTTGGCTTTAGTCCTGTTCTGAAAAGATATTTAAGGATAGCGAGAGAGAGAGAGAGAGAGAGAGAAAGCGTTTCTAACCACCCACATCTGACTTAAGATTATGTGTATGTACAGTATAGAGTTAATTCCTCAGACGGCGTTAACGGCCTGTGTGAAGACATGGCGACCTCACTTCCTTCTTGTTCTTCGAAGTGATCCTCCTCTAGAGCAGTCTGTAGCTGAAAGTGCTTTGGTGGTCTAAGCGATAGGATCATATACGCGATGTGATGTCGTTCTGCCTGTATGGAGCAAGAGACAAGTGATGCATCAATATCATGAAAGAGTTCATTCATCTCTGTCATCTGCCAGAGTATAGAGAAGCTGTTCAGTGCCATGTCATGTCACGATTCATTTAACATTGCCTCAGTAAGAATATTATCCATTATTTCTAAACTCGGTGAGTTAATCAGACTTAAGTAAATGAAAGGCACTGTGATCCTGTTATTCTAAACTAATACTGGGATCATAACGGTGGTGGCAGATCAAAAGCTTGAAAACAGTCACACAGTGTTTTTTCTTTTTTCTTTTTTTTTTTACCATAAAAAGACCTCTAGCAATGAAGGCAAAACAGACAAGCTGAAAAACCCCACACACACATTCCTCCGCTCTCAATCTAAGGACATGTGACAGAGGATAACCAATGATGTAGAGCCCCCCCCCCAACACACACACACACACACACACACACACACAAACACACACAGGCAGTGGTGGTGTTCCTCTGTAGAGAACCCCTCAAGTAACCTGTGTCGTTCCCAATTTGACGGCCTTGCCTGATGCCATCCAGACACCCCATCCTGAAACACACACCAGCTCTTTGTTTGCTTGGGTAGCATTTATGTATTTCTTCGCTGCCCACCAAAATCCAGGCGTGCGGCAGTATGAAATAAACGACAAATTTCCTTTTTCGTTTTTGGCCGGCCTCGCCTGCTTTCACTCACCGCTGACAGCGTTTGCCACTCAGGAGACAAACAGTTAAACTGAGGGAGATTGAGCACTTCGGTGCCCAGCAGGGAAACTTGTCAATCTTCCTAAAACACCTTTGCATAGCTAGCCTTGTAAATAATAAGACTATGGAGAAAATTATTGCCACCAAGTTGAAAATGTACAATATATGGCAAAAAAGTGGGTTTTGCTGAGACTGTCATATAAAAATGCACCTGTAGACACCATGAGTCTGCGTATGTGTGTGTGTGTGTGTGTGTGTGTGTGTGTGTGTGTGTGTTTGGAGTCCTCATTCCTCTGCAGTGTGTTGTAGTTGTGTGTGCTGCCTGAGGGATAGATTTGGAACGTTGCTGTTGTCTCGCGAGCAGACAGCTACACACACATGATTAATTGTTTCCGCTCCAAGCTCAGTGCCGTCGACTGGGCTTGTGCCAGGCCTCCAAGGCGCGGAAAACCTGTGCCTCGCTCGTTTAACAGGCCTGATTTCAATGCTGTCTGCGCCTTGAGTTTCCCTGCATAGTGTCTTTGCTGCTGCTAAACAGGTACATAGAAGCATGTGATTCTCTTAGTTTTGGGCTTATAAGCGACCTTCTAGTGCCACTGCACAGTAATCCATACAGGCTTATATGTCTGTCGATGAGCGTTAATAATCAGATTGTGAAAACTCACATACCTCAAGGGTGCTTGTGGAGGATGAGAAAGGTTATTAGTCCTAATCTGAATAAAATAGGAAACTTCCAGAAAATGATTTGTTATTGGCTTTAAGAATTATATCATTTGTGGGAGATTTTTTTTCCTGGCAGGGTTCAGTGTATGGGTGTTTGTTTTTTTATGTGCAGGAGCACATTTGGTTAATATCATCTACAAATTGTTCAAGATCAGTGTTGAAATCAGGATGTCTTCCCAATTGAGCATCAGAAGATATGGCAGCTTAAAGGTCACCTCCGCCCCACCTTGCATTTGCCGTGTCGGTGGGAGAGCACGCATGAGCGAGACAATTAATTAATTACAATTATCAAGAGCACCTGATAATTCAGCGGCGATGATAACATTGAGAGTGGTTAATTGCCCAGCCGGGACCGTGATGTGCTTAAATTGTTCTGTTAATTTTTCTTCGCAGACTGTCCAAGGCTATTAAGTGCAATGGGACGACGTGATAAGGATGGACATGCTTAAAACCATAGGAGAGAAAAAAAAAAACCAAAACAGACAACAAACTCTAATTGCAGGCTATCACTGCCATGATAACGATGGATAGAGACACAGTAGGGAGTCCAATGAGAGGACATCACCACATAACTGAGAAAGGAAGGATTAAAAAACGAGACTGTTATCTTTTTAAGAACTCACCCAGCCCTGTGGCACATTTTTAGTTGAATGATGACACAGGCATGATGGCAGCTTGTGCATTAGGCTACTTTTAATTAACCTCTCTGGTTTTTGTATAGTGAAAAAGATTGCATAAATATAACATAAGTGACATCCAATAAATCTGCAAAATGTTTGTTGTTTTTTTATGATTTGATTGGTGGTCCTGGCCCTCTGCCAAGCAGATTGTGATCATGATTTGTTGCTTACCAGCCAACAAGGTGATTGAATTCACATACTGTTGCACCATTTCTTCAAAGCGTGGAATAAGATGTCATAATTTGCCTGTTTGCCAATCACTTCTTCACTGCACCTAATTCAGGGATGGAGAAAGAGTGATGAGTTGATTTCACTTCACACCAATTCAAGAGCACATAATATTCAGGCGTTCATTGCAATTTGACAAATTTTTGGAATATTATGCCATCAAAAGCCAATTAGACTACTGTAGTATATTGAGCACACAAACAAAAACATAACCACAGCATTTCTGGCAATAAGAATCATTGCATTATTTAACCATTTTTTCCTATTAATTTGACCCATGTTAGAGTATATCTATTTTCATGCTTGGTCTGTTATTATGTCAGGCCCCTCCAGTCAGCCTCTCAAAGCTAAACCATGTACTGTGGGTTTCAATGGTACGCTGTTTAATGTCCAAACTGAAGGTTATCCACTGGTAGTACCATGTTTGTTTTCCATTGCATCTCTGTGTTTTAATGATTACACACATTTTTTTCCTCTGCAGTATTTCTTAAAGGCCAACTTCTCAAAAAGACATTTTCTGCTTTGCAAAACCTCTGTGTCTAGTTGTGGGTTTACAACTGCCTCTGTAGAGGGGAAAAAAGAGAGAAAACGCTAGAGATGCCAAGGCGCAGAATGTTATAAAACTGCACCCCCTCTAAAATAAACCCCCTTGCACTTTAATCCGACGTGACATTAAACCAGCGAGTGTGTTTTCACAGTGACTCAGCCGCCACTGATGGCGCTAAAAAGAAACATACCCATCGCGCTCCCTCTGTATGAGAACATGTCATGTCTCCTTAAACGCCAATCACGTCTAAACGGTCCTGAAAACGAGGAGGGAATCGCTGGGCTCCAGCGGCCTCCTGTCAGGCAAGGCATTCCACAGTGCCATGATGAGTCAATCTTTTAATTTGATATTTTACTATGTCTGTGGCAAGAGGTGAGGAGATGGGAAAAAGATGGCTGCGCGGTCTGCTGAGAGATGGAAACCTCCCACACAAGACAAAACGTTTAAAGCAGAACCATGGCACAGCTGTCAGATTGATGCAGTATTTCTTTACAAAACAGTTCGGGTTGGCATATAGCTGTACCACTACCACATATTGCAAAGGACAAAAAAGCATGCCACATGCAAGCCTTTTGGTTGTTGTTTTTCTTTTTTTTCATAGGGGAAGATAGGCTGGTGTATCATATTTACATGCTCTATTGCTTCTGAGCTAAGGAAACCCTTGTTGTTAAACTAACTATACGCAATCATTTTTTGTCTCTCTCCCTTGATGCTCAAGGATCAGAATTGAGGTTAACACACAATCACTGACATCAGTGCCCTGTTGTGGTCACAACCCTCAGCAACCCCTCACACACACACACACACACACACACACAACCCCCCCACACTCATGATTTTTACCTCCCTTGATAAACAGGCACACCATTGTCACGTGGAGAGCTCTCATTATTATTTTTTAAAGTAATTACACCTTATTATCTGTGTTTATTTTCACGAGGGCGAGTGCAGGTGTGGGACGGAGAGACCGTGGGTGGTGGTGATGGGTCTTGTCGGGGAGCAGTCGCCCCTGTGTGTCCCCAGCACCCCCACCTGCCCACCGACCCCCCCCCCCCCCAGACACACTCCTTCAGTGCTCTATATCCCCCACCTCCCCTCTAAACTGGAGGTTTGGGCATTGTAGCCGCACTGCCACCAATTTCATTGCCACAAAAGGAACGTGCAATTAGGCCTATTATTGTAGCAGCTGCTCAGTGCCTGTCCCTCAGGCCCGGCCTCTTCTTGGCTCATGGTTGGGGAGAGAGAGACCCCCACTGTGACACCAAACAGCGCCCAAGAACCGCCACCACACACCACACACAGTCACCACCTTCTGAAACATCAGAGACTATAAATAAATCAATCAATCAATCAATCAAGCATGAAGGAATGAGCTAACATAACGTGTTCAACAACTTCATACATTTAGGCCTAAATGGGCCTATTTTTTCTGTATTACTGTAGGTATTAAGCCACAACTATTTTGTTTATACAGTATATCGAGACTGACTGCTTAACCTAAATGATGATGAGATAAAATAGTGGTTGTTTCAATCATTTGTATTTTTTTTTATCTTATTCTCTTGGAAGCTCCATAAGTCAAATGTGATGGACAGTAATGAAGTGACCACACTGATGCACTGATCAAATCAACCTGCCGCTGCAACATGAAAAGAAAGTCAATGAAAAGATCCATAAAAACAACCAATCACAAAGACACAAAAGAGATAATACGGCGTAAAATCCTGCACGAACCTCAGATGTATGTACCCCCATTATCTCGGAGAATGGTGAAAATGAATTTGGGTGAAGGCACAAAGGCCCTGTTCAATTCAAACTCAAGAGGCCAATCTTCCACCTTTGGCACAAACAAAATGGCCCCCCTAGTCGTCCATGGTTGCACTCACTTAGTGATTATCACACCTCAATGACTTTCCAACAATTAAAATAATGACCCGGCACACGGGGCACTTACTTTGAAGGGCAAGGGGAGATTTGCATGCATGTATGTGTGTCACCATCCCCAGTAGTCTGCTCTCGGACCTCAGGCAGACGCAGTCCCAATGGTGATTTTAGAGATGAACTTGAGATATTCAAATTTCTACAGTGATATATGTTATGTGTTGGGACAACATGTAATTATGACTCTATGTGTTTAAGATTTCCCCCTCTCCATTATGATTTCATATTTTAATATTTAAGCATTAATACATAATATTAAGATTTACATTTTATACATAGGACTCCCAAGAAAGGAATTGTACCATCATACATGTCAGTGATAGTAACCCATGGGAGTTATCAGCTATTTGTCTACCATGGCAACCAAACAGGTGACATGAGGGCGGGCATTTGCTAATGACTGAGTAACTAAGGACGCACCAACTGTGTTTACACTGCTGGTAGAACATGATGGGGCAAAAACCAAAGATGTCCTGTCACAAAATATGCACAAGCAGGTCTCTTTATCTCTCTTTATCTGGGAGTATAGTGGGGCACCACTACACTGGAAAAAAATCTTATTTACAATATTTCTTATATATATATGTGTATGTGTATATGAAATTAATCAATCTGGGCCAACTTTGTTAGCATACACAACTGCATAAATGTATTTATGTTTTAAATAAAGATGACAAATGTCTATAGCTGTGTATAATACTTTGACAAGTGCAAACCATCCCTAAATGTTATAAAATTAAAGCTTGGTTACAATCCTATAACAAAAGCAGGTCAGGCTAGCGCTGCGACAACTGTTCTGAAGTGATTGTGGAAGGCAATTTGGCAGTTCAGTACTCTAGTTGACTCACCATGCAGTGCCTTGCATATTCATCATGAAAAGCAAGACCTCTGCGAGTATTATTATTTGTATAAAACAGCAAAAGAGATAGGCTGACGTCTTTGTTAATTTGCCTTCCGTAACACTGCCTTGTCTGTGTGATGTGACTGTTGGGCCTGCATCATGTGTAGTTCACGATGACAGTGTTCACACAACAAAGCTTACAACAAGCTCTAGGATAGGATCTTCGCACATGCCCAATAGCACTCTCACTCTGCTTCTACTGTGTTGCCATAATAATCCACAAAGAAGATCAAAAAGAAATTCATACCAACACAGCCCTAAGAGGACACGAACAAATGAAGAGTGTGTGTGTGTGTGTGGGGGGGGGACAAACAAAAAACTTCCATCTTCCTCAGACACAAGGCTGCGTTTCCACTCTGAATATCAATCGGTGGGTGGGGGTGGGGTACAGGGCGCACACAAAGGGAGATAATAAAACGTGGAGGAAGAGGAGGAGGCGGGCGGCTAGAAGGCTGACTGGCTGGCGGGTGCCGCTGCTGCTGGCACTGGGGCTGCTGGAGGAAGCTCTCCCGCAGCAACCTCAGCCTTACTGGCATCGATTTCAGCTCATTAAGAGCCCAGGCCCCGAGGAGCACAGAAATCATTTCTGCTGAGGAGATGGTGGGCGGGTGGGGTAGATGTGCACATCTGTGTGTACGTGTGTCTGTGTGTTTGTGGAATGGGGATTGTGTGTACGTGTGCGAGTGTGTGTGTGTGTGTGTGTGTGTGTGTGTAGGGTGGAAAGGGAGGGGGGGTGTCTGCGGGAGCACGGCTGGGAAAATTGGCCTGTGATTCGGTGAGTAGGAGCCAGCCCCCCGCAGAGCCGAGCGGAAGAGCAGGGCCTGGTCAGAGGTGGGCAGGCCCAGGCAGAGGCAGTGGCGGGGAGCCATGCTGGGACCACCTCCCTGCCTCTGACAAACATGGCACTGGATAATCTCCCCTTCAGAGACTCGCCACAGCCGCATGGGCCCAGGGGAAGTGCAAGTGCACAACGCTGCCTCTCCTCCTTGGAGAGCACAGCTCCCTGGAGGGGGGTGAATGTGGGTGTGTGTGAGTGTGTATGTATGTGTGGCTTTCTCTATAGCTCTCACACACACACGCACTTACATTTACAGAATGTTTAGCGTTCTACTCGCTTCCCCTCTACAAATATGGTACTAAGAACATAAATACAGAAATTAGGCTATTTGCATCATAAATCTGACTAAAGACTTAATCTTTGTAGAGAGGGAGTTAAATGTGGGTGTTTTGGTTGGACCTTTAATTGCCCACCATTAAGCCTAGTTATGCTTTAAATGGAAGGGAATAAATGCTAAAAACTTCCCTATGATGAGCAGTATTCAGTCAAATTCTATACACGATCTACTAAATTTTAAAATAGGTTAAGGTAAAATTAGTTCAAACACTTGGATCAAGAAATCTATTTAGCAATTTTAATATCAGAACTTACAAACTGTTCAGACATAAAACATAAAAAAAAGAAAAAAAAAAACAAATCGGCTGTATTCCCAGCTTGGCATGTTTGGTCTCTCCAGCTCCACCACCTGCATGCAAGCCTTTCACTCAAATGCCAGAACCAGCATGTATGTATTAAAGTCCATGTAATATCCAACACAGATGCGGGAACTACGACGTCTCCATCTTGTATCCATGCTTCTCCAGCTCAGCTCTGCAAAAAAAAAAGAAAGAAAGAAAGAAGAAATGTTGATATTTCAATGGCACAAAATTAACCCCATGAAGAAATCAACCACTCGCCGCAGGACGAGAATGGAAGACTTCTTCCCTACCGTAGGCTACACACAATGACCGCCTAGGAGGGCAGCAAGAATGAACGCCTGACATCACTCAGAGAGGTCTGCACTTGCCATTCACGTACAGGAGGGAAGATGAACAGCATAATAAGGAGACTACCTTTTCAAAAATAGGGGAAACTTCTGCTAGAGAACCGAACTGACAAAAACATTTCGGCCATTGTGGCTTTTCCCAGCCATACTGAACATGCATCACAGAAAGATGATATGAAGAGCCAAGATGTAAACATTCAGAGTGTCTGCAGGTATGGACACAAAAGCAAAACACTAAGTGCTCAAACAGCACAGTGTGTGTTTTGGGCACTTGAATAATCCACCGCATAAGAACTTTTTGTGTTTTGTTGGCAATACAGACCTCAAATCAGATTCACAATGAATTGAAAGTTTTGCATTGACTATGATTAATGAATGGGTATTTTGTTTTAGTTCACAATTAGATATTTTATTCTGAATGATTTTCCTTTTATTCTGAATGATTATTTTTCAATCAATTGAACATAATACCACAGAATGTGCATTACAACTTTCCAATTTATGACTGGTACCGTCAGTTATGATACACATAGAAATTAAGAAACAATCATATTGGATTACTCCTAAATCACTAATACAACAAAGGCTACATCTAATTAGTGTGTAAACTCTACACTACAAAGAAATAATTTTCTGGACTATGGCAGCATCTCTATTTTTATAATAATGCTGGCATATTAAGTACTATGATTAAAGCTATTGGTAGCTAAAACAAAGTAGCCTACATTAGCTTGTTGTTGATGCTTTTTACTGATGTCTCAACACCCAGATGAATCAGTAAACTACCTGAGTTGGTTTGAGAAGTCATCCTCTACATTGTCATCATCCCAGTTGTCCTCCCACACATGTGCGTCTTCATCCTCATCGAGGCCAGTCCAATCTGCAAATAATCATATGGCCTCTGTTAAAAAACTCAACATCGACGTCTTAACATAGATACATTTATCACACATAACGTTACACGTGTTACTGACCAATCAAGGCCTGATTACCGTAAGCAAGTACAAGTAATTACTGCTGTTTATATGACAAATTATATGTTTGACAAACCTATTGTTCAGTTATTCAGCAGATCAAACGTACCACTTAATTGCCAATCTCCAGCCTCTAATGTTAAGTCGTGTACCTCGTAAACCCTACCATCAGGAGAGCATAGGATAGGATAGGATAGGATAGGATAGGATAGGATATGCGCAACATTAGCCGGTTAGCTAGTAATGCTAGCTGAATAGCCAACGAGGTTGGCGGTACCTGTAAGAAGTAGATATTGCAAATGCGTAAGATATGAACTCGAAAGACACTACTTGATCACAATCATGTAACGTTAATCTCTTAACTAACCAGGTCTACGTTATAAGCAACTGCAATTCCGTCTGGTTGACTTGGTGGCCGGTAGCAGCTAAGCTAAAAAACATTAGCAAGTCAGCTGAGTCACTGTTACCCGAACACGGTTTAGCCACTCCGTAAAAATAACAGTGTACACAGAAAACATAAATGGAAGCTTACCTTCAGCAGGAAACTCTTCAAATTCGTCATCCTCCTCCAACAAACCTAAATCAACTGTTTGTTTTTTCTCCGACATGATTAGCTAGATTTTCACGCTGCTGTTCAGTTTCGTGGCTGCGCGAATTTCAGAGCAGAGGCTTCTGGGATATATATTTTGCGCATGAGCAAATGCAGTAGCAGCAGTGTTGATATTTGCTTGGCAGGTAGAGAGCGTGGAGTTGGAGTGTTTGTCCTTGTTACCGGTAAAGAGACAGGGAATATGCCTATTTTAAATAGAGAAACCAAGTTCACTCAGTCGGGAAAAGTCTGATGGAGGTTTCTTGCATGAAGATGTAGGTATGCTAGCAACATTCACCAGTTGTTAATCAGACCAAAACAAATAACCAGTGTGATATTTCTACACTGAACATTTCTGCATTTCTACTGATGTAGGCTACAAACAATTTTGTTACATTATCCTATGCAAGAAACAAATTCATCTTCTGATTTTATGTGGCATGTCTAAAAAATAAAGTGTTTTCTGACTAGGCTACATGACAATGCACAAAACTGACGTCGGGTCTCTTCAGGCTCAGCTTCCAATTCACAATAGTTTTGGGCATTAAAATCATGTGACAAGAGAATTTAATAGTAGCCTATGGCAATATATCAAAGATACAAATTACAGCCAATATAGTTGGAAAGTGCATATAAAAATTAAATCTACATGATTTATGAATTAACAAATTGACCAATTTGCTAGTTCAATGCTAAGTGGATTTTTAAGACTGATAATATTAGCCTACACATAGTTTTATATTGTTTTCTAAATTATTTGCCTAGATAAAATTTGAGGATTTACTGTATTCAGCTGTACAGGTCACATGACAATTTGTAGGAAAATATTACTACAAACACTAGGCCTGTTTTGATGCTCATGTTCTGTCACATTCATAAAACTGAAATAGGCCAATTATGCTACATTTGTTGCCCAATTACTTAAAAAATGTTGCTCCTAAAATCATTATGTAAAACTATAATAGGATTTTATGCGCTGAATTTAATTCCTTTCCGTATCAGGTAGGGGCCTGGGAAGCATTCTTTGCGTCTGTCCAGCATACCTGCGACTGCAGTTACACTGTGGCGCCTGGAGTCTTTGGGGCAAAGGTGGGTTGGCAGTGTGGGGGGCGGCTGCAGGTAGACAGCAAGACTACCCATAGCGACTCCCAACCTTTCCTCGCATCTGAAAATACCTTTCACATACCCCCCTCCCCCGTCCCCTCCCCTCCCACCACAACCACCACAGACTCCCCCCTCCTCATCCAGGACAGTATCGCTTAAGTCCCTTGCAGAGTCTCCTACCTGGTCTGGCCAGTCTGGCTGTCGTGTAGCCTGGACCTTTATCAGGACAGAGATCACAGTATGGCCTTAGGGGTGCAAGGGGCCACTGAATAGCAAGGAACAGGGTGGGAGGAGGGTGATGGAGGTGGAAGGTGTAGGGTGAGTAGAGGTGGTGGTGGGGGGCAAGGGGGGTCAGCCTTGACTATGCAACCGTCATCGCCCTCCAACTCCCATCTGGCAGATCCCATGCACTGATTATGGCCCAAGTCCCCATGCTGCCAGAGAAAGTGACAATTCACCAGAACAAGGGGCTGTCTACCTGTCTGGGTGCCCCTGATCTGATAATCTCTTCTCATTCCTGCTGTGTATACGTCTTACCTGCTGCTGGCCTCTCCACAGGTAACAATGAGGAAAATATGAAGGATATTTTGACTTGAGAAATGAGAAATTTGTTTTTGCATCTGAGGAAAACCTGTTTTCGCAAGCTGTAGAAAAAAAAGACACTTAGTCTACGTATGTGTATGTAGTTGTGGTTGGGGAGACTCTGGGAAAGAATGTAACAGTCTTCATTATGGATTAGGCAGATTTATACCTCCAATTAATAAGATTAAGGCCAAAGAAGCATGTTTGCTTTGGTCTTTGGGAAATCCTTCTTTTGGATAGATATCCGTCCAGGATATATCTGTCAAGATGCAGTATTAAACTTAATCCCTACCAGTCACTGAGTCTAGGGCATTGTGTTTTGTGCGGTAGCTAGGCCCATTAATAATAAGGTCATTGATGTCTTTGACAGAGAAAGGGCAAAAAAACATATGTTGGCTAAATTGGTTAATGGCAGGATCAAAGCCGTGCAAACACTCGGAAAATATAAACAAAACACACATCCATTTTTCCTCCTCTCCTCTTCTTCGGTTTCTTTCGTAGCGATTTCATTTAACTGTCTGTCATGAAGAATTTAGGTTTCACATTTTCCCGCTGTGTCTCTTGAAAAGGCCTGTCAACCAGGGCTTGAGGTACAGTTTGCCAAAAGGCTAATGACCCTTTATGACAATACAATCTGATGTCTGTCCTCCCTGGCCCTCCCTTGGTAATCCTGTCCAGCTCTGCAGCTTAGTTGTACTCTGGCTTAAGTTGCATTTTTTGTTTTATTTTATCAGGATTTTGCTGATAAATGCTATCAGCAAGACAGAAATGAAATATGGGGGGTCTAGCTCGAGTTGCACAAACGGACAGTAGCTGTCCACAGACCTGGGAGGAGCCCGCCGATATCAGGAAACAGGACGGCGAACAATGACATCTTTATTGCTTCGGTGGCGCACCATTGAAAAATGTTGATGTATCAGATCCTCTCACTGAAACGTAAAATTGTCTCATGTTTTATCACGCAAACAAGATCAGTTTGTCCACATTTTCTTGTTTAATATACACACCTGAACACATTTATGCATAGTTGTGGGTATTAGGCAAGGTTCATAGAAAACTAGAAACAGATGGAAAATGAGAATGACAGCATGTCGCTATTTTTGTGTTGTTCTGTTAAGTTGCTTGTTGTGGGGCAAGTTTATCTGCTGCTAATCTCTTTAAAATGTAGCCAGTTGTAATTTATGTCAAAAAATTAAATATGAATCCAGCATTCCTGATAGAGAGCTAAGACAAGCTGTAGGCAATTGACATTCAATTCCAGTCTAAACATAACCATTGAAGCAATAACACAACATCATGACAAATGTGCATAACAAAGGCCAAGTGATGATAAGAAAATATAGCTAATATATTTTGCCTTGAGTTGGAAAATATACAAATTGTACTTTACAAAAAAAAAAAAAACACTTTTTGGTTCCACATTTGTTTACATAGCATAAATATATTGTTTCAACAGTGAGAATGGAAAACATAGAAAGTTTGTGTCTACACTGGTGGTTTCAAAGTGTTGTGTGTAATGTTCTTTTTGCAGTGTAGTGACCAATGTCATTTCAGTGTGCATTAACATTTTTATTTATTTGAGCTATAACACTAACATGTCACAACACTGAAGTGGAAAAAGGATTATATTCTCCATCCATTAATTATGCAACTGAAAATCTATTGTAGATTGTCATGTTTGACTGATGTATTGAAGTAGTGAAAAACACAATAATCAATGCACTTTCAACATTTTTAAAGCTATGAAACTCATGATGGTAGCCAGTATTCTCGGAACCCATTCTCCCATTCATTACAATGGGTCTTTGTGTCAGGTGGCTTCTGTTGCATGTATTTATTGAAAGACTAAGAAGGGCCTCTCTCTCTCTTTCCCTTTCCCCCTCTCTTTTTCACTCTCTCTCTCACTCTCTCTCTCTTTCTCAGAATGACAGTCTTAAGTACCTGTCCTTCAACACGGGGCTCACAGACTAAGTGACAAAACGCTGCTCTCTAATGCCCATCCGCTCCTTGTCCGTCATTTTGAAGGAGGATTATGAGGAAAATGAGACAGCATACCTCAGGTGATAACTACCTCACAGCCACATAAAAGAACCGAAAGAAGAATCAAAAGTGGATATTAAAGTCCTTTTCCTTCTCTTTTATCTTCCCCTCTCTCCCATGGTTAGATTTGGCTCCAGCAGCGTATGTGAGCATATTCAACAAAACATACAACTTGAGCGTGCTTGAATCACCTTTGTTGCTGATGTTGTTTTCTGAAGTATGAGAGAGCACGCATTTTCTATTTCATTTCAGCTGTGCAAATAGCCTCCGATGTATCGGTGTCACAGACACAAAGCTGCGCTATGTATGCTCACATACCACAATGCAGAGTTCAGTAATCCCCTCCATGTGCCTGTCCCTATGGCTCCGGAAATGCCCATGATTGGGCTGATTGATAAATGAAGCTCTCCTTGTTTTGGGGGTCTCCACCGCTCTGCGGGCCCCCTGAGCTCTGGATTTTGTCCAGGAAGCGTCCAACAGCAACTTATTAAGTAGTTAGACCTGCGAGGCCCAGGCCCCAGCCAACGCAGCGGTCACCTGGGTTCGCCCGTTGGGCTGGAGCTTCTGTTTTCCCATTGGCCAAACGGGGATCCCCTGTGTGGTCATGTGGTACGGCGGACGCCACCACCACGGGCACAATCCCCCCTGTTCTCCGTGTGAGGCTACAGTCGAGTGTTTGCACAGCTTGTCGAGTCATTTAGAGATGCAATTATTAGTATTTTATCAAAACATCCCCCTTAAGCCACCGATGTGTCTCCATCCCCGTCGAGCAAGCACAGATGCCCCACTTTTAAAGTGTTTTAGACTTCGGTCGCTTTTCTGTCCAACTCACTACAGCTACCTTGTTAAAACAGGAACCACAAGTGTATATTATGCATAAAAAATAAGCATTTTACAGCCAAACCTTGACAGAAGCAATATGTATTCAGCAGGTCTTGTGATGAGAAAGTTTGCTTTTGCGGAGTTGTCAGCTCTGGGTGGTTAATGGCCAAACTGAGTGTGAATATGGTGGAGTAGGCGAGGAACTTCCCCCAGTGTCAAAGTCATTACGGTTTGATAATTGTTTCTTCTACTCCATTGAATTCCTATGCCGACACACTGCGCGCCTGTGTACAATCACTTTAAAAGTGTCCGAACACACACAAAGAAATCTATTGCGACCAAGACACCTCAATTAACGAGGAGTGTCAACACTCTGTTAACCCTGTTCTTACCGTGTACAAACCTCTAACGAATCGTACTATTTATGCAAAGTGTAAGCATGGAAAATATATGAAGACAGCTAAAATTAATTATGTGCTTTTCTGTTAAGACAAATGAAATCTCCACACTCACAAAAAGATAAAGTGCTTTGGCCTATAACCCGCATTTGGTGATATACTGTACTCAGAAGAATGGAAACAGTTCCGTCTGAGTTCTTCAAAATGGCACAGAGAAAGTATCAAGCCCTACTTGTGTGTGTAGGGAAGTCATGGCAAGAAACCAAGAATAATTTTCAAGAGCAGAGCTAAAGGGAAACCAGGGCAGCCTGGCCAATGACAAGCTTTCAAGCGGCTCAGAGCACCATGCGTAGACCGAAGCTGAAACACTAGGAGGTGAGAGAGAAAGTGGTGATTTGTCATTTGGGCTTTTCAAAGAAATGTGAATGGCCAGGGTGCAATTTATGCTTTTTATTCTTACCCTTGCCCAACCCCCCATACACACCTATGCCATCAAATACACACATTCACACTTTTTCCTCTTTCATTTTATTTTGAATAACAACATAAAAAATATGCTCATTAATTTTATGTATGAGTTCATCTGTTTGTTGATCAAGCAAGAATGACAGTTTACTCATGAACAACTTGTATTCCAGAAACCTTTATTCCAGCTTATGTTATGTTGTTTTAAAGGTGTAAACATCCATGTTTCAAAAGAGCCCTAATTCAAAAGGCTTTCAAATGAACCAACAAATTATGTAATGTACTGTACTAAAAACGAAGCAAAAAAAAAAAAAAAAAAAGCACCATGCAACACTCCCACAGTGAGGAAAACAGGCTTTTCTCAGATATGAACAGTTAACTTTAATGATGCAAGAAACATATACTGCCTTTTAAGAGAGAGGTGTGAAAGATTTTATATTCTCTCATGTGTCTTAAAATATGACTGTAAACAGGTTTGTTTTCCTCCTGTTACTGAACACGAAAGAAAAAAAAAGGAAATTGATGGTTCACCCCCTCTGGTAAACCTTGTGAGGCATGCCATGCAATTGCCAGCATTTCACGTGAACTCTCAGCGTTTTTTCCCATGTATGCTTGGCAAGCGGCATTTTTTGCCCGGTTATTATACAGCGAGAATTCGGAGACTGGACTATTACAGTCATACAGGGGGTTGTGTTCCCGTACATTCTGGGAGTTTTGTGAAGGAAAAGCTTGGCTCGGCGTGCCAGGTAACAGCTTACTTTGGCCCCAGAGCCGCTTGTGAAATGGGAATTTACAATATGAAATATTTCATTTTTTTGAATCGGATATTGGAAAGTCATTTATAGTCAAATAAAGCTGACAGAGGCTTTCCAAAGCAGTAGGAGCCGGGTAATGCGCTTGCAGGTCGACAGAAATCATTTGCTATTGGGAGGCCTAAATTGCCTTCGTTTTTAAAAGGTCAGGAGCAAAGATAGGCAGATAGGCATTTTAGTGATTGGTTTTGAAAAACTGTGATTTTTAGCTGAGCAAACAAATGCACGGCTTGTGAAATTGCAGAAATTGCCATGCGTGGCCTTGAATCAGATACCCTGAGCCTTGCGTATTTACTTTTATTGGATGTTTTACCAGGAGTTGAAAACATTATACCCTTTAATTTAATCTGACTCATGTGCCTGCTTAAACAAATGGCTCAAATTATGTCATGTTTAATATAGTTTGTTGTAATTATGACCAGATGAGTGTATGGTGATTGCATTTGACAGAGATTGGGCCTTTTTTATACCCTGTGGTATTTCTTTAATAAGTAAATCATTTATTTGGAGATAGTGGTGACTTTTGGAGAGGCAAATATCCTGCAGTATCCAAGTTTATTTACATCCATATGAAATCCGTGGAAATTACTGCATGTGATTAAATTAGCATGTTTTGGATTCTTTTACAGTATGTTTTTTTTTCCTGCATAGTAGCTAGTTGCATTTATTCACTAATAGAGAATGACAAATGCTAAGGACATTTTGTTGTATTTCTCACACACATAGTCACATTCAGCACCTATATCCACAAGCGCACACTCACACACACACACACACACTCACTCACACACACACACACACACACACACACACACTATCACACACAAACACAGACACGCTTGAGGGTGGAAGGGGGATTCCCTGGTCCGTCAGAGCCGGCCTGGTGATAGCGTGACCAGAGGCCCGGCAGACACACTCACTCGTCTGTGTGCCACACTTGTTTCCTCCAGAAGGGGACCACGGCGGGGCGGCAGGAGGGGGGGGAGTCTGGAGCACGAGGAACAAATCCATACTTGTCTGTACAAATAAGGCCTTATTCCTGCTACTAGACACCCTGTGGCGGGGGTGGTGGGGGGTAGAATCGACGAAGGGGCCGTCGTGGGGGTGGAGGTGGAGGGGGACAGAGGCAGTGAGGACTAAGGCCATGGGTCAGCGGATAGGGCCTGTCAACACACATGACATCACACCTCAAGTTCTTCTTAATCCACTCTCCAGCTCATAGGGTCATAATCTGCAGGCCGCGCTGCAGACTGGTGAAGGAAGGTGGCATAGCGACTGATTGGTTGATTATATGTTTGCTTCTTCATAGATGAAAGCAGCACATTATTACATGCTGCAAATTATTGCTACGAGCATTAATCTCCCTATTCAGCGCTCACTCACTGCTATTAGACCGATCGCTATTATTTATTTTTTCACGCTCAAAAAAGTTTGGGGAAAAATCTTTATACCACCACAAACCTACTTTGTGTTTAGTGTTCAATCAAGTTAATTACTTTAAAAATTCTTGACATGTAGAAATATAAGAGCGTTGTGATTTGGCAAACACAATTTGAGACACTGAAGTGTGTGAGTGTCTGAAGGGGTTTATGAAGTGTCTCTTGTTTATGGACCACAACAAGCCTCAAGCTGTTTTTCAATCCCTTTTTTCTGTTTTTATTCATCAGTATTCCCTGTATGGTATAGGCTACACGCTCCTCCTGTCAATAATATTCTAGTAGATTCTAGAAGGTTTTATGCTACAGACTTGTTATGTAGACATGCTCATGGATGAGAGCATCCAACAATGAGGGCGTGTTATTTTTTGTCATGAATGGAAGGCTATGATAGATAGATATGATAGATTTCTGACGAGGTAGTAATTATAAAATTTAAATATAGAAGTCCTCTTAAGAAATAAAATTAAAAGTAAAATTAAGAAATATGGTCTCTGGTATTGCACATTTCTTTGGAATTTCTTCTTTAATGACCACAACTTTAGCCATATCTGTTTTTTACAATAGCTATTGTATAATAATACTACACACAAATATTCATTCAAATATATGTGTTTGTATATATAGCCTATAAAATAGAAAAACTACATTTGCGCCAAGCCAAGAGACTGATGATGCAGTGGTGAGCAGAGGAACACCTTCGATTGGGTTAATAGAGAACAAGGTAGTTGTCTGTCCTAATACTCCATGCTGTTATTCCTGGCTTATTTTATGATAGATTTTAGATTAATTGTCTGCAAATGCATGTCTGACTTGTAAGCTTTCATGTAAAGCCAAGATGCTCAGTGTCTGGTCCATAGGCACAGATGTAGAGAGTGTAGGAATGGCCGCAAACATGGGGCTGGATTGGGGTGGGGGTTAGTGAAAGGAGAACAGATCACAGAAAAGGCAGTGTGTGTGTGTGTGTGTGTGTGTGTGTGTGTGTGTATGTGTGTGTGTGTGTGTGTGTGTGTATGTGTGTGTGTGTA
>JASCQY010000068.1:2805424-2843664 GCA_030264315.1 Sardinella tawilis
TTTTTTTTAATGTTTTCCCCCCCCCCCCCCCCCCCAAAAAAAAAAGGGTTGTATTTGACAGGCTAACACATGTGCCTCTCGTTTTCTCAGTTTTCTCTCATGAACAGTGTTTGGTTCAGCTATTCTGACAACCCCTACAATCTGGTTTCCCTGGGAAACTCGGCAGTGCTCTGAATGCAGTAGGCTGTTCCTCGCGACCTGCACCTCCACAGGTGTGAGATATTTCGCCCTCTCGTCTTTTACGCCTCAGCGCACGCACCGGTCTTGAATTACAAGCGCCTTTGTGTCTCTATGCTTTGCATTGTTTGTGCCACTTCCTCCTTACGATTTATCTAATGTCGTGCGGAAGAAAAAAAGTCGAAAGCACGCAATCCATTCTGCTTGAGCATATCTTTCGATTTTGTTTCCCTGATCAAGTGAGTTAGTTCCAGGGTGAGTGAGCTCATCAGATCAAATCAACTTTAGACATAGGCCTACCGGAGGGCCTGTTGTTGGCCTTTGGGGTAGGATAATCAACATTCTGTAGCTGCAGGAGAAAATAAAAACAGCAACTTTATGCATGTCTGTATAGCAGACGGGACTTTCATGTACAGGGTAGCCTAAAGAGCAAACTATCTCCCCGTGCGCAAGGCATGCCAATTATATCAAATATTGATACTTTGATCGGTCGTCGTTAGGGTTTACATGTCATGCTATGATTATAATAACAAAGCATAGGCACTGCTTTGAAATTAGTATAGCCTATTAGGCTTATAGTGACTGTCTTAATTGATGCGTCTTATGCATCTGATGAACTTAAGACGTAGAAAAATAAATTGCAGTATAAAGGCTATAGGCTATAGTCCTTATGGGGAACTCTATCCTACGAGAAAATATATTCCTCCACCTTTCTCTCTCTCTCTCTCTCTCTCTCTCTCTCTCTCTCTCTCTCTCTCTCTGTGTGTGTGTGTTCCTAAACTTGTGTTGACAAAATTACGAAAACCATTACACACTCCAGTGGCTTAATTGTGAGCGATGCTTTACATCACATGCCGCTTGAACCAGACACGTTGTGTGAAATGAAACTACTACCCCTTGGTGTAAACCACCTGCCTATCCAAATTCTTTTTTTATGCAGAGTAATTGCCATGCGGTGTTTGGGGGCGCGCAATCTCTATACAACTGAATATTAATAAAATTCATTTTCTCTTATTTGGGGGGATCAAAAGGAAACCAAATGTGCGCACAGATTAAAGGATGCGCCTGGGTTGACCAGTGGGTTTCTGCAAACGGGTGTTCCTGCTGTGATAGGCTACATCATTTCGATTTTCATGCAGAGCACTGTATTTCTGCCTCCTCGCCCTAACATTTATCATGCAACCACGCGTTTGGCCCGCTAAACAATAAAAACAGAACAAGTTGGGCTAACGGAACGCGTTTTCACAGACCATAACACAAAAATTTCGATCGAAAACCAATTCCCAGTTAAATTATATTAACTAATATATACGATAATACTATTATCCCCCCCAAAACCGTGGAATTAATTGTAAACCCTGCAAATATGTTGACTGGCTTAACTCAGTTTTGTCCCACATTTGTCAAAAACTTCTGTTTATATAAGCTATTTTATATTATTTAAAACATTATTCTAGCCCAATTTTCTTTTGTAAGCTACAGTAGGCAACGTGACATTATGTTATTTATCGAGGACAAAAATCGTGTTATGCCTGATTGAGTAACCTTTTAAGTATAAGAAGATGTTCCAAAAAGTGTCGACTTGGTCACTGTATGCCAAAATTAGGCTACATTGAAGCGGGAGTTTGAGATGATACATGAGCCCACCATTCCCTCGTCTTCTTTTCAAGTCTGTCACACCAGACAACATCACGAAATGTTGCACCACTGACATTATCATCAATTAGGCTGTCGTCATAGCCTCTCTGCATGCTGTTATTTGTAGAATTGACCCTATTAATTCGCATAAATCATAAAATATATTTTCACAGTCAGCTCAATGATATTATACATCACGAACATGTTGATATGCAATATAGCCTACCCACTAGCTTACCATACTCAAAGCACTTTGCTTGCTTTATTATTGAAAAATAACAATATTGGGCTATTGCGCCACGGCATTTTTCACACGTGAATATTTAAAGGTATTGAGAATAAA
Source organism: Sardinella tawilis (assembly GCA_030264315.1). Classification (NCBI taxonomy): domain Eukaryota; kingdom Metazoa; phylum Chordata; class Actinopteri; order Clupeiformes; family Clupeidae; genus Sardinella; species Sardinella tawilis. The sequence goes on from JASCQY010000068.1 coordinate 2,807,583, forward strand.
TAATTGCTTCTGAAGTAGCCATTAAAGGTTTGTGTTATTTGCCAGTGCCAGACAAAAGGCTTGGAATACCAAACGTAAAAAAATGGGCCTATGGATGAGGCGCCCAGAATAAAAAAGGGTATCTTTGTTTGGGGCCTTTGTTTACGGCATAATTTTTTTTTTTCATTTTACTAATTCTTTTCAATGGGTTTCAAACTGGAAAATGGAAATGTTGCTCTTGCCCTCTATTTCGGCTGCAGCGTCCTGGCAACAGAGCAATTTTCTATCATCAGGGATAAACGGCATCGAACAGTACATTCGGATAAAAAGCCCATGATTGCTGGCCTTCCTGTCTGTCATCTCCAGACAAAATCCTCTCCTCCAAACCCGAGCCGTGTGCTGTCATAGCTAATAATGTCTTGTATTAAGTCGAAAAGGAACCTTGCACAAAAATCTCGGTACCTTTCACCAGTATAGGATATCAAAATGTTGTTTAGAGTCCGTGGTGCCATATTCTGCTTCTATATTTAATGTGTGATCACTTTCCCCTGATTTTATTTCAAAACCATTAACCAAACCTAGAGGCAGCCTACTGTATTTTAGCCATAATGTTTTATTATAACTAAGCATTCACAATGTGTTACTGGGCTATGACGTTAATTGATTTGTATGCGCACAATAATCTGAAACTTTGTGTATCAAAATGGTGTTTGTATGCATATCTTGTGGTATTCCGTAAGTACAGCTCACTTTAAACTAAAACGTCTTTAACTAAGCTTACATTTCTTCTAACTTGAATACAAGTAATGAATCCATGGACCGGCTTAGTTAAGGAGATCCTATCAAGCAAGGCCTTTTGCCACGGCCGCGTTTTGGGTGACAGATACATGTGTAGGGCTACAGTGTTTGCATGCGCACAGTTCCATGCAAGGTTACATAGTGGCACGCTAGAATCCCCGTGCTTGTTCGTTAGAGTGTGCTTACACTGGATGAAGGCACGGTCATTTCCCCTCAACCATATACTTTGGATGTGTCACAAACTTGAGGCCCATTGGTTTACATAACACCTACTATGGAACCATAGCTACCGTGATTTCAAATGTGTCGACATTTAAACGTAACGATTTTCCAGGGTTCCCAACGTTTTCTTAGTGCAATTGGCAACTGCTGGATGCTTGGGGCAAGCAAACTGCTGTGGCCATAAAATCATCACGTGCGCACAAGTTGTCACTCCATCATTGTCTCACTAAAACCTGCAAAAGGAAGAAATCCAATTTCCTCCTCAAGCACTGGCTGCTTCTATGAGAAGTTATCTTGCAATGGATTAGGATAACAGAAAATTGTTTTCTGACGTCTCTCAAGAGAGGGCCTATACGGATGCTCTCCTTCTGATTTTTATTATGGTGACCCATGGTGGAATCGCGACAGCTGCGTGTGGTATCCATCTGTGTTCGTTTTCCTCTCGCCACTTCCTTCTCAGCACAGCGATGGCAATCCATCGACGCCTTTGTGTCTGTGCACAGCCAATGGGTTTGAACTCTGTAGAGGAGAGACACTTTTAACTGCCTGTGCTGGACTGGCAAGTCTCGACGCCTCACAACGGTACTGAAAGCTGAGCTCTACAATCAAGGAGGTGGCTTCCCATGCAAGTCAGTCAATAGTCGTTAGGGCGACTGACCGCAAAATCCCAAGCTCTTGGAAGAAATATGAATGCGTTTTTCGGAACGAACTCTCAAGTATAATTAACATGTGTCGCCATTTCCAGTGACACGCGCGGACGCTAACGCACGCTCGCACATATGCTTGAACACAGTTCCAATATCAGACCACACGTTTTAAATTGCATTAAAATTCTATAATTAAGTCATTTTTACAATACATTTGCAAAATAACTTAGATCAATTCAAGGTGGTCATTGTTATATTTCAAAATTATATTGAGAGACATTGACAAAATAAGATAAATTGTGTATTCTCAGTTGATTTACACGTCAACTGTATATTACAGCAATGCTTAAAAATAATGGCAAAATATTATAAATAAATAATAGGCTATTTAGTGTTATGTGAAAAGCCCCTTTTCGTCCTTGGATGTATTACATTTGAATGATTTTAGAGAGTCACTCATATGCGCCTTTTGGACAACTTCAATCAAACACTTGCTCTTTAAACCCGACCGATTAATTGTACGCTGAAGGTTAATAATTAGGATACTGACAGCTAGATTATTCCTGAAGTGTATCATGTGTTTTTCGCTCCTTAAATGCCCTCATCAACTTGAGCTGGAATAATTGCATTATATTTTACGCTTAGTTTGCTAGATTGAAATTAGATGGTTATGCGTAAAAGACACCCTGTAACACCCTATAATATATATTTTTTTAAATATTGTTTCCTGGGCAAAAATATTTGCCACCGTTTGGTATGTTGCAGGCACACTGTAAGATATAAAGATATATAGATTTATAGATTGACACAGATTGTCTTTTTTTCACCCTTTTTATTGTTCACTGTAGTTCAAAGCTTACATTTTTCTATGAATCACAGAGGCAGCATTTGACATAGCCTTCTACCTGAGAGGGAGAAAATATATTTACTATTGTTGAAAAGATACATGCATAGATTTCATATTAATTGTGCATAGCCTATAAAATGTCTGACTAAATCCAGTCATGTGGACCATTTTTACACGGTTAAAAACGTTGGAATCTATTTTTGCACCATCACATTGCTGCACATAAAGAAGAACTGGAAAAAGCTGTCAGATATGCCTGCAGGACACCGAAATTCCATCTTACATTTAAATACCTATTTAGAGATAATAAAGCTGTCATCTAGGTGATTAAGCACAAGGAAAACTACTATATTACAATGTGTCAAGTAATTAAAAGCCAAAGTAGACACAGGAAACAAGACAGAAACTGAGTTTAGTCAGGAATGAATGGATCCGGTTGCCATCTCGTGCGCGTCAGGCTGAAAGGCTCATGACAGTCCCTAGAATGAATTTCAATAAGCTAACCATGTACATTCTTATCAATCAACTGTGTCTCCGAAATTCTACTGTGTTAGAAATAGTTGATATTCAGTACAATAGTCTGTTCTCTTACCTATCTCTGTGCCCATCAAAATGTACAAAACATTCGCAGAAGTTCGATGCCGCCTTAAATCCAAAATTATGTGCCCAGTACTTGTATGATGTCTGTCTCTGTTTCTCCTCGCTCCACCGAGGAAAATGGTCATCCCAGGCCGTTTGTGCACCTTTAAATCCCGCAAAGTAAATAGCAACCCTGGCAATAATAGCAAGGTACCAAGTTCTTGTTACAGAAAGGCAGAAAATTGAAACTAAACGCTGCATTTAGACAACCATTTTTGATAAGAGGATAATTAAGGCGACACTGCCGTATAATTAGCGGATAATTTATGCTATATCCACTTTTATTCCACCTCCCCAAAATAAACCCAGTCCATAATCATTACAGGCGAATTGTTCTTAATTTTACATGAGCAATTTGAATAAAGTGTAGCGTTTAATCAAAGGTTCGGATATAGCTGATTGCGGTCATAATTACTTTTTCATCATCATTTTAAAGTAAATGAATGTCACATCCCAATGGAAGATGTTGACAATAAAACAGAAAAGCACTGGAATGGAAATGAAGACACATAGTATTCTGGGCATATTTGCATCAGTGGTTTATTTTGTAATTGTGTGATTTGCCAAACCGCTAACTACACGTATGATTTACATATATTTGAGACAGTAACAGACTCGTGTTCTGAGGGGGGTGGGGGGGGGATGTTACTGTCAGTGTATCTGGACATCCCTGCTCCCAAACCGCAGAGCATAACCGGGGGCTAATCCTCCTTGTAATGTCGCTGTGGCACACTGGGGGTTGAATTTCAGGACTGATGTTTCCCAAAACATGCAATCTGAACGAGTTTGTTTTCATGTAAGGATTGCATGTAGCCTAAACCCCTCTGATGAGATTCTTTCATTGCCGTGGACGCTTCAAGCATAGACTTTGTGGGGACGTAACAACGTGCTCATCTTGCTGGAAATGCTAATCTCTGTTTCTTAAGTCGTGCTCTGTCAAAAATCAGGGATATCCTACCATCATTATTCCCCATACGGCTACGTTATGGCTACGATGGGAGCTGTTAAGGTAGGTTAACTCACTGTGAAGTCTCCGCGAAGCTGGGAGCTGATGACGTTGGGTTGAATGACCAATGGGAAGGCGCTGCCCTTTGGAGACAAACCATTTTACTTGTAGTGTCTGCATCAAGTCTGGAAGCCAGAACTCAAATTTAACAGAATCCACCTTAAAATCTCTGCCTTTACTCATGCTCACCTTCCGCCACACTGAGCGAGCATTAGCCGAAAGAAAAAAACACGAAGAAAACTTGGAGTTAATAGGGTAATACCGCCTTGGAGAGAAGGACACTACGAGAGATCCATTTGGAATTGAGGGACTAGGAGGGGGGCGAGTAAGTGCTCTCAAAGCAGAAAATTTGATGATGACCATGACTACGATGGCTGACGGGCTGGAAGCTCAGGACTCGTCCAAGTCTGCTTTCATGGAGTTTGGTCAACAGTCGCACTCACAACAGAGTTCCCCGTCAATGGCCGCCAGCCACTATCCGCTCCACTGTCTTCACTCCGGGTCCCACGCTCATCACCAACACGACAACTCGCCGTACTCCGCCACGAATTCGTACAACAGGTCCCTACCTTACTCGTATGTGAGCCATGCCCATCACAGCCCATATCTTCCGTCATACCACAGTAACAGCACCGGCGGTCAAACAAGGTTAGATGCCACAGGTAAGAAACTATTTTAGTTTTACCGATTGTTGCCTAGTAAATTAGGTTATGCAAAATTACTTACCATTGTGTATAGCTGGGAGAGAGGAAGAAGTGTGACGAAACTGTTTTCGAAAAAAGTGTTCATCACTGTTTAAAGTTAATTGATCACAGAAAGGGGAAATCGTTAAAATTCGTGTTGCGCTTGGAATGAAAGCTATCGTATCTCCAAGTTCCACTGCTCGTCTTTGTCCTCTCCTACGCCAGAGTGCTCCCCGTAATTCGCCACACTCAACATCTAATGACAGCCTTGGAATGACCAAGAATTATTTGCGGAATTATAATACTGGCAATTTCCCAACCCCTTTCCAATGTGTTATTAGCACCATTAGCCTTAATTTCTACCCACTGAAAACAATGACAGTGAAAATGTGGGATTTTGCTGGGTTATTATCCACTAAAATGATACTCAACAAAACTGACAGTTTCTTTTATAGATCTTTGATGGACTGTTTCAATGTGTAGATTTTCGTATACATTATTTATCATCAAAATGACTGACATTAAAACCATATGTTTTTTCAGAACAGCAGAAAACAACAGTGATTGAAAATGGAGAAATCCGATTCAACGGGAAGGGTAAAAAAATCCGAAAACCCCGGACCATTTATTCCAGCCTTCAACTCCAAGCGTTAAATCACCGTTTCCAGCAAACACAATATCTTGCACTACCTGAGAGGGCTGAGCTGGCAGCTTCGCTCGGTTTAACGCAAACGCAGGTGAGAAATTATAAAACGATATTATTATTATTACTATTATTGTTATTATTATTATTATTATTATTATTATTATTATTATTATTATTATTATTATTATTATTATTATTATTATTATTATTCCATTATAATGTAGGCCTATTTTACTTAATATAGCCTATGAGTTTATTTCAATCATACAATTTGACAGAATTCTATTTTGTATAAAATCCCTCCTGTGAACGTGGGCTAATTGAGTAAAATTAAGGTGAAATGTAATATTATTTGTATTGTAAACTTGTCTGACTGTTTCCTATAACATCTTATATACATCTTTATGTGATGTTGTCACAGGTAAAAATCTGGTTTCAGAACAAGAGATCGAAATTCAAGAAGCTTTTGAAACAAGGAGGTAACCCGCACGAAAGTGACCCACTGCCGGGGTCTCTCGCCCTGTCTCCTCGCTCCCCTGCAATCCCCCCGATATGGGACGTCTCAGCCTCGACTAAAGGGGTGAACATGACGCCCAATAGCTACATGACCGGTTACTCTCCCTGGTACTCGTCACCGCATCAAGAATCAATGCAGAGATAGGCTGCCAGTGTCGACAAGGCCCGAGGCCTCCCTGAAGATATTCTAATTCTAATCTACCTGCACAATGACATCCTCAAGCCTCAAGAGAAAGACTCCGTTCAGCTGAAGGAGTGATTTAAGCAAACGTACTGAAGGACGACAGAAGAGTGTCCTTATTTCCGACATAAGTCGAGAGACAAAGGAACTAACCATTGCTTTTGCATTTGCTGTTCAGTGGGATTGCATCTAATATGCTTTCATTCCCGTCACTAAGAGACATTTTCAGAAACCAAATATATCACCAAATACCACGTTTTGGAACAGGACTTAATGCAGGTTACACCATGTCAACATGAGTCTGAACTGAAAATGAATGAACTCAAACTGCTGTCTTTGCGTCACTATGGTTGTTTTTGGAAAATGCAAAAGAAAGCAACCTGTGTAAATATTGTCTGACTTTTGTTGTACATATACTTTTTTGTTTTGTCTTTCGTAAATGGAGTAAATCATGGCTTCAAATAATGCATCTTTCCTCTTTGAATATGAATTAGGTCAACATCCCTTCCATTAAATGACTGCATTGTGTGCCAAGACATGGAGACGTTTAAAGTATCCAGCAAAAACCTTAAATTCCACACACGCATGAGACAAAGCAATTTCTTGGTATAAAAGAAAACACAGACAACCGAATCAATGTTTTGAAGAAAACAAACCTCAAGAAATTAACTTACCCTCACACTGTTTCTTTTCGCTTCTTCTACGAGAAAAGCTAGTTGTTGTCCATCTAGTAATTCTCTGCCTCAATTATTAGAGCATTATTGACTAAATGTTTTCCCCTCTCTACCGTTCCTATCTACGAGTCTCTGAAATGCCATTCTCCACAGGATCGATCCCGAACAAAACATCCAGCTGCAGTCTCGTTCAATATGAAGGAGATATTTGGGACAATTTATGGGTTTTATCCAAGAGAGGGTTTTTTTCCATTCTCATAAATGCAGACATAATTAGGGTAATTTTTGATGTAGCCTGCTGATTACAGCGTTTTTACCGTCAAAGATAATTACCTGTAATTTTCTACCACTTTTAATACTAAAAGCCATCTTTATTTGGGTTTGAGGTAGCAGAGAGGAAACAAAAGACAAAGTGATTCGGTTATTCATGTACAAATTGCTCAGGGGAGTGAACGCCGGGGATATTATGTGAAATTACAATGCAGAAAAGAAGAATAAGAAAGGACCTGCAGCTGTCATGTCGGGGATACTCCGGTCATGCAAGATATGCGTATATTCTCCAAAATACAATTTTGAAAGACGATCATATGGCCTGATTGTTGTTTTTAAAATGTTAATTTATATATGCATATCCATCAGTGTAATGATCTTAATATTTAACATGAGAGGCCTTTCGGTAACTGTTGAGCCTCTCTAAGTGAAGCATGCTGTAAAGTAGAATGTCAGAGACATATTGGAAAGTACTGTGCAAAATAAAATCTAAACACGTAGGGTTATGCCTGCCGAAGATATGGGAAATAAAGGATGAGGACGAAGGATGCATGCATGTTTGCCAGCGTGCATGTCAATGTGCTCGCCCACCTCTCTCCCTGTCTCTCCTTCTTTCTCCCTCTGACTGTGTACATTACACGCGCGCGCGCGCGCGTGTGTGTGTGCGTGCATGCGTGTGTTTGCGTGTGTGTGTGTGTGTGTGTGTGTGTGTGAGAAGAGAGAAAGAGAGAGAGAGAAAGAAAGAGGAGGAAGAAGAAGGGGAGGGAATACTCCCTTTGATCTAAGCTTCTCCGTGATTTCAATGACATATCGCATTGGTGACAGTTTTGGTAGACTATATGTTGCACGCCCGCCCTCCTTAACAAATGTTTTTCTTTGTAGCTTAGCCTACGGTGCATACAGGCAGTACATCATAAAATATGCACAATCTTACAAGCAGGCCCATGACATAAAAATGTGCGATTCTGCAGTCTGGTTAAACAAAATTTCATTTAAAGCGCACGTTGCCCAATCCTGACAAATGACTGTAGCCCTATTCAAAGGAAACATTTTTTATGAAATAGGCTATTCTAAAATTAAACATCTAACTAGTAAGAAAGCCAAAACAAGAACGCGTTGCCCAATGGCGTCGGCTGGTTCCCCGCGACGCAGCTCTATCTGAATCCAAACAGACATAGGCTATGGTTGCTTACCTGATTTATAGTTCCTTTCGGAGCGTTTGTCGGTGTCGAATAGGCTCTGAATGTCGGTGGAAACAGCGCATGGAATATGAACAGTGCTGTGTACGGCGTGTGGTTGAGTAAGCAAATCCAGGTGTGAAACTGTTTGCACACCCCAGCACCTCTTATATATTGGCTGCAAAATTAGCTGTTATTACTGTCACTGTTTAGTGATGGTGAGCTGAAAAAAGCCTTCTGCAATCAAGAACCAGGCGCATCTTTGCAAATTATAGATAATTGTAAATGTCCAGATTATGATAATGGAAGCCTAATCCTGGTGGAAGTATAATTATTGTTGAGTGTTACAGTTGAAGCTGTCCAGTAAAGCTAACTGTCATTATTTAGACTCGATTATCAGAGCGGCCGAGTGGAAAATGTTCAGTTGGAATTTAACAAGGCTCTCGATATAATGGCATAAGATGATTTGTGTGTGTGTGTGTGTGTGTGTGTGTGTGTGTGTGTGTGTACTGGCTTCTAAGAATTGCGCCATAAACAGTGTGATGATCCAGCTAAGTAGAGAAAGCCTAATGCTCAACGTCATTGATGATGCCCCCTTGTTGTGGAGAGTACAAAGTACAGGGGAAAATATATGTGTTATCAAGTAAATGATTTGAATATCCATCGCTATGTTTTGGATAGATCTGCTTACCTCATGTCTGCCAACATAACCCATCATCAACACCATGCACTGCATATCGTGCATGTAGACGTAGACGTGTTTGTCTCTCTCTCTCTCTCTCTCTCTCTCTCTCTCTCTCTCTATCTCTCTCTCTCTCTCTCTGTGCGTGTGTGTGTGTGTGTATGTGTGTGTGTGTGTGTTTGTGTGTGTGTGTGTGTGTGTGTGTGTGTGTGTGTGGCTATTTGGGGATGACCTATTTTAATTCCATTTCCCCACTTAAACATGTGTTTTCAAATCCTCCCACTTCTAGAGCCTTAACACAACAATACCATCACGGATGGGCCTACTGAAAGAATAAATCAGGTGTCGAGTAGTGCGCAATAAGAGCTATGGCACATTCTCACAGTATTGAATGTCATTCCTTGTTCCTTCATTCAAGGGGTGTTTTCCCATGGGATTAACAGACACACCGAAACAATGTACACATTCAGCATTCCCGAAACACAGGGATGATGTAAGAAATGCATCTTTTCCACACCCCGACTGCCTGAATTTACGAAATCTTTCACCAGGTTTAATTAGGCTAATAAAAACCATTAGAGTAGCACTATCATTCTTGTCCACCTAGTGGTAAGCCTTTGCATGGCTGCTTAATTCTAGAGAAGGCCCGGCTAACGGCACACATGCAGTGACGGTGTCCAAGCTAGCATCTAATGAGATGTTCAAATGTACCGAGAAGATGTGTGTGAGGGGGCTGTGGCCGGGAGTGGCAGAGCTCTGGAGCCGGCCTGCCCCCACAGGAATGCGGACAGCTTCAGATCTCCGTGCCGCCCCTTCGCCTCCTCACTGCCATTCAAAGCAGTTAATTGTAAGGGGCACAAAGAGAGAGCAAGGCTGTAGACTGCCTTCCAGACCAACAACCATATTTTATCGAGAGGAACCTGAAATCCAGATGTGGCTCTACAAGCTTAACATAAACATGAAGTACACTTGTGCGATAACATGCTGCTGCAAATCATCTCACTATTAACGATAATAACCATGACTGACATTATACACGGAGGCATTATACAGAGTCAATAAACTGACTGCATGTATATAGTTCAGTAGTGGCAATTTTGTATTGCGTGCTCAGCTCCAGAAAAGCACTCAGGTGGTGTTGGGTTTACATATTTCAGCAGGCCCTGATAAGACCTATTTCGATTTTAAATGACCACTGTGAATCTTATACGCACAGGCCTACAAAAAAGAATGATTTCGTCTATTCGCCAAATTAGAGATTAAATATTTTTTTTTTACCGTATATAAGTCTATTGTTTTGATAATTAAATGTTTTTACAAAAGGGATAAAAAACTGAACAAATAAAAGCATTCTGCAGCACAAAAGTGGAAATTCGCAAATCTAACAAATAGGGAATTTTGAGGGTTCCTGGTTTAAAGACAAATATAAGATCATTAAGTCAACAGTTTATTTTTTTCGGTAGTCCTTGTAATATACAATTCCATTGCCATCTTGGCTATACTGAAAAAAATTGTACAAGAAATGTTAAGTTAGTGTTGAGGTCAAAATTCAAGGCACCAATGTATTTGGATCTCCAATGTCCATTTAAACATTTAATAAGTCTTCCAAATGCAATAAATTACATGCACACACATTTACACATTTTACACGTTCTTCTATGACTGTCATATTAATACATTGCATATTCCTCAAAAAAGAATTTACACGCCAGTCCGATACAACAAAATATGTGGGGGGGATTTCAGTACAACGTTCCTGATCCAAGAACGAGTGAGTGCTGTAAGGAGTTGGGCGCCTGGAGGTGTGAATTCATATTATTAGCACTGGAATACCAAGAGCCAGAGTTCTCCAAAAATGTAGAAGCCGCCGTGTTGATGCTTTGCTGATTCTGGTGGTTGTGAGGCCTTGGGGGGCCTTGAGAGTCCCAGACTGCGGGGGATTGAGGGGAATTGCAAGCCATAGGGTCGCTGGAACTCGGACTGTGTTCCGGTGGAAGCTCGCCGTTCTTCATTATCTTCTTCAGCTTGGACCGCCTGTTTTGAAACCATATTTTGACCTGAGGAGAAAGATATCACAGCTATCAGATACGGTTCAGACATGAAAGAACAACAAACGTGTTGGGTTATAAAATATTAACAGATATGATTAAGTAACCACAACATCCTTGAACGTTTAACCCTACTTATTTCACTTATTTCTGAAATAAAATTAGGCTATAAGAACGCTGGTCGATCATTGCGAATCACAAACAAGTCACTTTATAGTAAATATGTAGGATAAATGATTTACCTGTGTTTGCGTGAGACCTAAAGACGCGGCCAACTCCGCTCTCTCGGGAAGGGCGAGGTACTGAGTGTTTTGAAACCGCCGCTGCAGGGCTGCGAGTTGGAAACTGGAGTAGATGGTTCGTGGCTTCCGGACTTTCTTAGGCTTTCCATTTACCATTCTTACTTCGGGCTCGACTACCTCTTTTTCTGAACAAGAGAGGGAAAAAATATTGTATGTAATAATTTGCCATTATAACAATAATATCGGCACAATGGCCATCTCAATAGCGACGTGATATTGTAACATGGGGCCAACACAGTAGGCTACACGCAAAGTAAAAGAGATCTGTGGCAGTTAGAAGAAAATAGAAGACATTTTTGTTGGGAGTACTAGAGCATTTGGTTCACATTTGTGCCTACGCGAATTTCATGGCAGACCATTTTCAACGCGAAGACACATTGTTTTCTGTGGCCTGGATTTTGAGACAGTAGAACAGCCCCTGCGACACAATATTTCTCTAAACACTTACAATTTGACATCTTGAACTGTCAAATTAAGAGTTTTAGAATAGGCTATATGATCTCCCCCTCCTTTCTTTGTTTTCTGTGGCAGGATAACATCACATGTATAATAATAATAATTATTATTATACATATAAAAAATATATATATATAAATAAAATAATAATAACCATCATAATAGTAATCCAAGAGTTTTGGATAAACTTACCTTGTGGACTAGGTTGTGACTGAACTCTGCTATACGTTCCGGCATATTGATGATAGGCAGCACTGGTGTAAGAGCTGTAATCTGGATAAGACTTTGCAGGGTAATTTCCAGCCGATCCGTTAACACTGTGGTACTGGTACTGATATGCGTTAAGGGATTTTCCATATGAAGTTGAGTTGGGCGAGCAATACCCATGGTGAACTCCACCGGCAGGACTGTAGTAGCCAGAATCCGTGGCCGTTGATTCGGGTAGTGTTGGAGATTCCTGAGACGGGTGGTGCATGGTCGAAATCTGAAAAGGGTTTTGAAAATCTGTAGGTTTGATATTCGGAATCCTTCTGTCAAATACTCCAGTCATAATTCGAAGGGCGCAGAAGTGCAGGCGACGAAAAGTGTCTGTCTTGCACTAACGTGGGTCTAGATTCTAAACTGTCATTGCGTGTGCAGGCATCGACGATCTCTCTTCAAGACTGCTGCAAACTCCGCAGCATAGACTTGGTTAAATCCTAAATTGCGCTCTTACGCGCTGTAGGGAGGACCTAGTTCCATTGGCCGAGGCGCGTAGACAGCAGCTACACCCCAACTCGTTCTGCCAGTTTGCACAAGCAGAAGTAATCATTGCTTGTCGGTATCTGCAGTGTGTTTACAAACAATCCATGTAGGATTTACTGGTGCTATCCTAAAACACAGTCAATGTTATGGATTACTAATCAATTAAAACTGCGTAAGTAGAATGCAATTTGCCAAAAATAGCAAGTATATTTCACACATCTTGATGCAAATTAACGAAGGCCTGTAATATTGGGGAAGTTCTGTTGAATAAAAAAATGTTTGCGATACAAGTTTGTATAAAAACAAATATACAATCGGTCCCTAAATGTAGGCCTATTCCATAACAGGGACGTGTAAATTATGGTAACATTAAGGAATGAGAGCATCTTCTGTCTGCTTGCATGTTTGATCCACCTGCATTTCTATGATGCTGTTATCAACTGTTTTTTTCTTTATTCAAGTAGTTTACAAAAGACAATGGTAGGTCTATACATCTCACTCTTTAAAGTAACTTCAGTCATGCTTGAACTGAGCATATTACATAGGTTACACATTATTATAATATAACCAATTCGGTGGAACAGAACGACAAAATGATCATGGGAGAGTGTCGGCCAAAATTACACCTCCCCAAAAACAGCATGCATGAGTCCTGAAGACGTTAATAAACACTGACTAGTTATGAATTGTTCAGAGATCCAGTTTTTAATATTTCACTATCTAATGTTATTCACATCCAGTTGCCAATCGATCCAATTGCCTGTCAGAAGCTTATCCCTATACACACACTCTTAGATTCAATTCACGGTGAAATAGCGCCGTCTATTGGTGTACATCGGAGCTTAAATATCTGCTTGACCTTTTGGTATATGGGTCAAACAAATTGCCACGTCTTGGCTGTTCCCTGATGCCATTAACAGCATTAATGTAATATGTTGCATTTGTCTTTAACGCACATGATGCAGAAAAAAAAAAACTTTGCCTCTGTTGCATCCTGTAGTAAAATATAATTTCCCAATCTCAAATAGACAAATGTGAAGGCCCAGTTATCCTGATTGAACCCATCTTAATTCTGAACCAAGGGTGTTTTGTTTGTTCATGTCTGACAGAGGTGTAGTTTTTTTAGTGGGGCTATGCATTTTTATAGCCTGGGAATACCCATACTGCCTTGCGCGCTCGTTCCGAACTGCACGGCAGCCTGGAGACCATGGTCGAAATTTTCGCATGAATTTGGGAACCAATCACACAACGGGGAGAGGTGGCAAAACAATACGCAAACTTTTGGACAAACGAAACCTGAAATCCCGTACGAGAAAATGTATTGGTGGTCCCCAGACTAAATCTCACTTGAGATTTAGGCTGGTGTTAGCCAGGCTAGCATTTTTATGGATGCAGGTGTGATTTCAAAGAAAGTCACATGCTCTACTGAAACCGGTGATAGTGTCACTAGCCTGCAGTACATGATCTTGATCATCCTATATTAAATATTTATGATAAGAGACTTTATTGGAGAGATTTGCTTGATGTGTGCACTGGTGAGAACATAACATATATAATATTCATAATGTTAGATGAATGCTTAAAATATTATATTTAAAATAAATTATCTGTTCTCACATCCAACACCTACTACACCCATGATGTCTAATGACTGTCTGTGTATTAACCTAATGAGGACTATAGCTTAACTGGGTTTCAGTAGCATAGTGAGACACTATGGAACATGCTCTAAACATGTTTACATATACCAATTTTAAGTGGTCTGACTGAGCTGTAGTCATAGATTATACCAGATTGCCATGAAGTTGGTTGTTGTGTAGATTGTGAATGCAAGGATGGACATTATCTTGCTAACCCTGCTAAACTGGATACATGATAAAATCATACAACTAGCCAAGAATCGGCACAAATATAACATGAGTCTGGTATTCTTTCTGAGAGTTTTGAAAGTGAAAAGCTCAAATCTGATGCACTGTGAAGGTATTTTTGTGCATGGAAGTGACATACATCAACTTTGTGACATTTAACTTGGGATGAATATCAGATACAATGGGCCTGATGTTAAATTGAAAAAAAAAAAAAAAAACTATTTTTGGTATTCCCAATCCAACCCCATGTTTTACAGCAGCAGTGACATGTGCATCCATCTTCATGTCATGATAGGAATGTTGTCTACGGAGATGAAAATGATTTCAAAATCCTGACAGTGTGCAATGCTGGCAGCTGGTATTTCCGATAGGCTGCCAGTTTGTCAGTGTGAAATAATTGTACATCAGTTCAATTAGGGTGTGATACCATACTCAACAAAGGCATCTGAACGTTGCATTTGGATATGATGTAGGTGTATTTAGAATATTGGAGCATGGTTCTCAGTTCAGCATATTAACTAATTCATGAGCCATCTATTGCTCTAAGGGTCAAAGGAAAGAACAGACTGTAGGACCCACTCCGAAAGCATTGCTTGTGTGTCATAAGATATCTAGGTCAACCAAATTCCACATGAATTGCCAAAATGTAACAATAGCTGGCCTAAGTTAGAGTGTTTGGTGTGTGTGTGTGTGTGTGTGTGCGAGAGAGAGAGAGAGAGAAAGAGAGAGAGACATGTCAACCCATCAACATGCATCTCTCTCTCTCTCTCCCTCTCTCTCTCTCTCTGCCAAGGCATGTCTGTTGCATAGGTATGCATCTTGTTATTATTTTCACCAAAAGTGGGTTTTACAATGTCAGACACCCCCTACTGGTGTAAGGCATAATTTGTTTTATACACCTCAAACCTTGCCTACCATCAAACTGGTTTATTAACCTTAAACATAGAGAAGGTAAAATCTTATCACCGGCATAGTTATTTGTAAATTCATGGGTGATACTAAAATTTGATAGGAATGGCTTTTCTTCAATCTTGTCATCCAAATTTCCAACAGGGATATGCTAATGTGTTTCAAATTTAATAATATGTTGTTGAATAGCTACCAGAAAACTGTGTTCTAACTCTACACAAATGTTTCCTTATAATCCATATACATGTCTGGCTGCTGCAGACTGGAGACATTGAGAATGGGCTAAGCCTGAAACGTTAGTTTCCAATTCTGCCCAAAGACATTTTTTTGGGTTTTAATACAGAATGTATAAGCATCAGCATTTCCATTTTTTCCATTTTTATATTTTCATGTTTCAGAGTTTATGCACCAGGCTAAACATCCCCACAAACCAGCGCAGACACCGACTTCTCATTGTTTTGTCAGGCAGAATAAATGCAAGCAATATAATAACATGTAAGAAATAAGCAAGTATAGTGCAATAGGTGATTCATTTAATGAAATATCACTCCTTGAAGATCACACCATAAATTTGTTTTTGTGTACATTAGGGCCTATCTTCTCCAATGATCAATGGCTGTTTACCATTTTTGGAGAGGATCTTAAAATGAAGGTCAAATAAGTACGGTGAAAGAGAGTAGGCAAAAAACAGGGAAAATGAGATAACACGGGAGGGGTGGGTTATAGTGAGGTGAAAGTATGTGGCAAATCCTCTACTACCAATAGAGGACAGCTCCACAGACAGCCTCAGCATATATTCAAAACACAAACCTGAATAAACAAAAAGAGAGGAGCCATATGAATCAGAGGTCAAGTTAAACAAATGCAAAATGGGTTCAGAAGAAGAGAATTCAAAGAAAACAATATATTCTATATACAATTTATACAACCTTTGCAAGATATGTAGGTACTGTATATCTGCCAAAAGTTATATATGCCTGGAAGTGGGCATAGACTGAATGACACCAGAGTATGTCTTTTCTATGGCCTAAATAGCTGGATAAAGCAGGTTCTGAAGAATGACGAGCATACTAAAAATTGATTGTTGTATGGCAGTTTCATGCATGAAATAATGCAAATCTTATTTTGACTGTATGCTGTTCTCCAATTACATTCAATATTATATTTAATCAAACTATGCTTTCAACAGGAGCTAAGAATTGTTCTCAATTGGTCTCAATTATTGTGAATTTTTGGAGATATCTGCTGTTTACTTTTATGATGCATTGCATAGGCTATAGTAGCCTATGATATGTGATCTACAGAAAATAAATCAAATTTAATTATCTATCGAGGTAAGGTGCTTTTGTATAAGGCAACCTACAATATCAACATGACATAAAACATGACTTTATTCTTTCATTCTTTTTTAATGAAATTAATAATAGGTCATGTTTTTTTGTTTGTTTGTTTCTCTGTCCTGAGCAGTCATAATTTACTTAAATAAATAATGGCATCCTTGGCATTATTTTGTGTGCAATTTGTGTCCTATTCGCAATACTTGCAACAATGTATGCCTTAATGCAACAAATCTGCAATGAATGTAGTAAAATGTAACAAAATGTAACATCAGTGTTGACCAGCAGAGGCGTGGACTGTGGAACTTTTATTTTGAAGGAATCATTGCCAGCCGGCCATTTTAACTAGGGGCAGGGATCAACAGCCTCTCGTGGTGGTGTATTTTAGTGCTTTAAACCTTTTTGTCCCTGCCAAACTATACTGTTTTAAAGTAACTATTTACCATCGCATGTGTTCCGATAGCTATTAAGAACTGTAGTGGAATAACTGCAACTACACGGTGCTGCAGGAAGACGTCCAAAATGTATCCGAGTGGAGCAGCTGCTGGTGGGAGTAAGTAGCTATCGATAGCTTTCGAGCTAGCAAACATTTGCTTCCATAATTTCGCTAGCTAGTATTAGCCAAGAAACAATAAGGTTTTACGAGCACGAAAGCGACGCGTAAATGTGTCAACACTCGCGAACTTAGCGACGCGATATCATAAATGACATTAAAATGGTTTGTTCCTACAGTTGTTGGCCGTATTTAAGCTTTAGGCCTAGTTGTTTTTCTTGTCACTAAGCTAAGGTTAGTTAGTTGGCATTGTGCTAATGTTAGCCAGCTTACCATGCAAGCTACCTTGTTAGCTAATCTGTTTTCATTAGGCGGTAAATTACATACCTGGATAACGCTAAGTACCTTTTACGGGATGCTCTTAACGGAGTGAATGGCTTCATTATTGTGTCTAGTTGGTTCTTTCCAGGTATTTTCGTATTGAGTAACTGCGAACATGTTGGGAGAGATAGATCAACAACCCTCGCCTAACTAGCACGATACTTTTGCTAGCTAGTTAGGCAGCCCAGTATTTCTGAGGCCAGTGTTTGGCAACACAAGAAACGCGTTTTTGGAATTAGCTAGTTAGCAAGTCAACACTAGTCACCTACCTGTCTGAGCTTGTGTACTATCAAGATTTTCAAATGATTAGAGCAAATATGTTTGAGGCAACCTACGCAATTTGAACTAATTGTAGTAACGTTATGATTCTAGTTTCGATTAACAATTTAGAGGTGATGTTTATCTAAACTGCTGGTTTAACCTTAGTTTTGCAAGCTTGTTTCGTCGAGTTGATCTCCGTTGAGTTGGGGTAATTAGCATGCTATCTTGGGCAATTAACAGCTTCCACGAAACATGTTGGCGATTTGATTTGCTAACCATAACGAGCTCAGTTCATGTTTGTTGCAGAATGAAGAGTTTATTGTATGCATTTGTACCATCTTTGGCAGACATTTTATTCAAATTACGTTAGGTGAATAAGATAGATCAGCACGGTAGTCATGTCCTCGGTTGCTCGACTGGTTGAAGGTGTGGTAAAATAAAAGATGCTAACAAGATTTCCAAGTTTTTAGGTGGCTGGAGTGGTCTTGTTGATAAGGCTGTAGGGGCGTATTCTGCGAAATTCTTCTGAGAATCTCGTATTGCATGTTGCTGCTCAGCGACAGATAAGGGCAAGGAGTTGCTTTGTGGGACATGGTTCGACATGGTATGAGTCGTGCGTGTCCTACAATCCTCAAATGGCCCTTTGTCCTTATTAACTTTATGTACAAATGAATGGAATAAAATAGGTTGCTATGTTTTCATTCTGTATTGACATTCTATGCATGCAGTAAAGCTTGTATGACTTTGTCATTGGATATGTGATTGGGGGATTTTTTGGTGTGTGCCCCGTCTCTCTCTTTTTGCCGTTTCAGAATCAAAATCTGAAATGTGCACCTGTTGCTTACAGAGCAACAGTTGTTTGAAGGTTTGCTGGGCATGATGGCGATGCTGTTGTTCGGTCCCATTGTTAAGGGCCCAGTCAGTGTCCAGAGATATTTCATTAACGAGAAGTAATTGGATCAGAAGTCATGCAAAAATCATGTGTAGTGTGTGTTTTGTGAACTGGGATTCAGAAATGCTATTGCAAGGTAGGCTAGGCTACATACAGTATGTTTTGGCTGGATCAAAAATGATTGTAGCATTGTTATCCCTAGCCAAGAACTGGCATGTTTTGTCATGTCTCTTAAGTTCATCTAATCAACCACATTCCTTTTGGTTTTGAGTAGCCACTAGGTCAAAAGTCATGTTTTTTTGGTCTTGTCAGAAATGAGGGGAAGTTAAAAATGGGTGAAGTTGACATATCTGGTCTACTGGTGTTTTGCAATGAATCATCTTTGACATAGGAAGTAGGCTAGATGAGGCAGATACCCATCACCTGTGTTCAGATCCAGAGGGGTGTCGGCAGTTTCTCCCGTGTTTGCTTGTGCATGACTTTGGTCTAGCCTAAAGCCATTAGGTAATGACTGAGTTAAGATTAGCATGCTCATATTTGCTTTCATCTTCATCCGTGGGTCTCTTGACCCTGTTAATGCACACTTTGAATTATAAAGGTTAGGCTAAGTCATGCATTGCTGAAATGAATATTATATAGTGCAGGCCACATAAACAGAGTGTCTGAAGTAGGGGTGAGACATTCTTTTTCACTCAACAAGGTTGCATTCTCTTAGCCTAGAAATCTAGACCACCTAGCTGCAGAATATATAGTCTTGCCGTGCTACTTGGTCTAGTCTCGCACGGTAAAGGCAAATCTTGGCCCGTCTCGACCTAGGACAGACCAATCAGAACGCTCTATCTGTGTAGCGAGTCATTGGGGCGGGCTTAGCCACGATGACGAAATGGCTGTCTGTTGGATGAAAGGGCTGCATGATGGCTCTGATTGGTCAGTAGCGCTGGCCTATTACGTGCAGAGACAGTTTGAACAACAACTGTTGATCTCACCCACAAGCTTGAGCGCTGTGAACGGCTACAATTCATGTGTATAGTTTGGCTTGCCAGGCTAGCGCTCTCTGGTTGCATCAAACCAAACATCATAAGATTGCAGTTGCACCCACATGAATATTAGCATTATTAAGGTTGTCATGAAAGGTTGTGATGTTTGCCCAAAACTTGTCTTCTTTGTCTTCAAAACTGTGATTAGGAAAACTTGTCTGACTTGGTAGCATGCATGCAAGACCAGTAGTTCTTGGTATCAGAGGAAAGCTTTGAGATTTGTCCCACTTTATTGTCAGATGTTAGGCTTCTGTGTGTGGGCTGAGTGTAGCGTACTATAGAGGTGTGTATTGGTGTTTGTGTAAATGCATTGCTGTTGGTTGGAGATAATGAACTGAATATTGTGTTCCTCAGGAAGTGTTTTAACCACACAGAGAGAGAGAGAGGGAGCCTCATGCGATAATAGCGTTGGCCTAAATTCATTTCATGTCAGTGCAAACCGTTGCACCAGGAATACTAAGTATTTGCAAAAGAGGAATGTTAGCTTCCCCTCTGTTTGGTTTGGCATCTTTTCTGCCACAAATGTCACCTGATATGTTAGGTAATTGATAGTGACAGCAAGGAATTTGTGATATTGTGAAGGAGTTTTTGTTGGCTGTCTGCCATTTTGCCAGACCCTGAGTGGACGTATTCAGTAAACGTGTGTGCTGTTTGTTCCTGCAGGCCCCCCTTCCCCCCCTCCGCCTCCAGAATATGTGTTCAAACCTCCCCAGCGGCCCGACTTTGGCACCATGGGCCGGCCGATCAAGCTACAGGCCAACTTCTTTGAGATGGAGATTCCCAAACTGGAGGTGTACCATTACGACATTGACATCAAGCCTGAGAAATGCCCTCGAAGAGTTAATCGGTACAGTCCACCTGAGAAGCACCTTGCCGTGATTGTCATTGTTAATGTTCTTGTTACGTCTCTGTGACGCTCACAATTCTACCCCGATTTGTGTTGTTTCCCCTCCTGCAGTGAAATTGTGGCGCACATGGTCCAGCACTTTAAAACGCAGATCTTTGGAGATCGGAAGCCAGTCTATGATGGGAGAAAGAACCTCTACACAGCTATGCCATTGCCTATAGGGAGGGACAAAGTAAGTCTATGAATGCTTGATAAACCTAGGATACAAGGAAAGTTTATTGTCAAATGCATTGTAGTCACTGGGTGTAAAAAAAGCAGTTAAATTGTCTGTTAGCGTATTTTGTTTGTAAATGTGCAAATTATGAATCTGTGTTCCTTTTAAGTGCTCTTTTGTCCCATGCTTGATGATAATTATGACAACCATAAGACATGGTGTTTGCAATGCTAGCAAGCAAACTTGGCAACAGTGGCATTAACTATAACCAGTAGTTCGTACGCTAGTCCAACAAACTGAACAGGTCAACGACTCTTTTAAACTGAGCCACATGTTCCCAGCATGCTAGTAATGCATCCCTATGTCAACATGCATGCCTACATGAGTGGAAACCAGATGTTGATTGGAAAACCAGCCTTCCACTTTGCATTATGCAGTGCACCATGCAGGGAGGACCCTTTGTCTATTAATTCTGTATATCAGGACACTTCATCAGTTGTTGTTCCTAATTTAGTAGCAGTATCTGTGTTTGAAAAAGGGCATCGGTGCACTGTCGGTCAGCTAACTGCTAGCTAATCTCCAGTTTAGCTTCCCTTCTCAATGTCTCTGGCCCCCATGCTGATTTGATGTGTGAATCCTCCTGCACAGGTGGAGCTGGAGGTGACCATCCCCGGGGAGGGAAAGGACCGCAGCTTCAAGGTGGCCATTAAGTGGGTGTCGTGTGTCAGCTTGCAAGCCCTCCACGAAGCACTATCTGGACGCCTGCCAAGTATCCCCTTCGAAACTATCCAGGCTTTGGATGTGGTCATGAGACATTTGCCCTCAATGAAGTGAGTCAAATTGTGTGTGTGTGTGTCTGTTTTCACCTGTGTCACCTTCACCATCTTTGGTGGAAGAGGTACCAGTAGAGGGGTGACTTCTTTAGGAGTGACATAAAGGTAGCAGAGACAGAAATCTAAGTGGTTAAACAGGGCAGGACTTTTTGATATTTGTCTGCATTGCTTGATGTCCCTTGTAGTTAAATGAAACTTCAACAGTTCTGATTAAAGAAGTCATTGGTCATTTGTCCGGTATTTTGTTACCCTTGTTACAAATCACACGTCATGTGAAGCACCTGAGTGCATCTTTCAACTGTACCATGACAGTGTGAACTCATGACTGAACTTATCTGTTTGTCCCCCTCCCCACCCTCTCTCTTCCTGTCTTGTAGTTACACCCCAGTTGGGCGCTCCTTTTTTACCTCCTCGGAAGGCTGCTCCAACCCCCTCGGTGGCGGGAGAGAGGTCTGGTTCGGCTTCCACCAGTCTGTCAGACCCTCCCTGTGGAAAATGATGCTAAATATTGATGGTGCGTTGGAATACAAATACAGGGATGAAGGGAATTTAAGCAATGAGCCCTCGGAGGGCTAGTGGTTCCAGGGATGTGTGCTTTTCTTTTTTCTTTTTGTGATTTTTATTAAAACTGCCAAGAGGCGTTGATGGGCACAGTGTGCTTATTGCTTTTCTAAAAAGCTTGCCAAATTAACCTGGACGCAATGAGAAATTTACTGATTCGTTATTCTGACTACAATTGTATCTTGTTACGAAATGGTTTTCCCAGCAAAGCAAATATACAAATAGATAAACATGAAGAATTTCATAGAGTTTTGATGGCTTCTAAACATGATTCAGCCAAATATAATCAAAAACCTGAACTGATTTCAAAAGTTATTTATCATAAATTTGTCATCAGAATGTAGAATCAGGTCTTAGGGTAAAGCGTAATGAAAGCAGAATGACAAACACAGTAGAGTTAAAAATATTTATAATGGAACTGCATTATCACAAGTAACTCCTCTCTCCTCAGTGAAATTCGTGTGTGTGTTTGAGTGAATGACCTTGCGAGTGTTTATGGTTACTTATGTTGCTGCTGAATTGTGTTTTCCAGTGTCTGCCACCGCTTTCTATAAAGCCCAGCCTGTGATTGAGTTCATGTGTGAAGTCTTGGATTTCAAAAGCATTGAAGAACAACAGAAGCCCTTAACTGACTCCCAGAGAGTAAAGTTTACCAAGGAAATTAAAGGTAAGAAGCATGATTGTCCGACCAGTCGGTGAACTCAAGACTGTTTTGAGATTTACCTGAACTTGCCACGTGTTGAAATGACTTTGAGTGGTGCATTGCATGAATTGTAGTTAATTTTTTCTACCACCGCCCCAACTATTCTAGCATACTATCTATCTCACTGCTGGAGTTTGCACTTCATTGTTATGCAAGTTGTCAGTCCTGGGCATGTCAGATTGTTTGGGGGGGGGGGGTGCTGGAGTCGGCGTATTTTCGTCAGCCAGTGCACTGCTGGCAAGTGCTGAGTGGCTGATTGCACTGTTGTTGTCTGCCGCAGGCCTGAAGGTTGAGATCACTCACTGTGGACAGATGAAGAGGAAGTACAGAGTATGCAATGTGACAAGGAGGCCCGCCAGCCATCAGACGTAAGAGCCTCGTCTCGCTCGCTTGTTTCTCTCCTGTTGCCATTACACAAACATTAAACCGCTGGCTCTCAGCCTGAATGATACTTTGGCTGAGCCTAGCACTGAAATGATGCTTACTGTTATAGCCCTGCAGAGACGAAACTTGAGTATGTCAAAACAGCTTCTGCAGATGGGAGTCGGCACTAAGCTAGGTTAGCTGGTTAACCTGGGTAGCTTTGGGAGTAACCACTGATCTCTAAAAGAACCGTGCATTTAGCATCAGTTGTTTCTGTAGTGGCGTGTTGATTTTTAGATCAGCAGTTCCTCCAGAAGTTACCCAGCTTGGCCAGCAATCAGGGGGGTATTCCAAGAAGGTGGATCAGTATCAAACCAGGTTTAGTTAACCTGGAGGTAGTGGTAAAACAGCTAATGGAAGAGCTTGGGGTCCTCATTCTCTTTAAATTCAATTAAATTCTTCAGCAAGCTACTCTAGTCACAAATTTACCACTTTCTCTAGGTTAGCTTACCGGTAGTCTTTAGGTAGGTTTATCACTTAACCACGTTCTTGGAATGCTCCCTGACTTTGTAGTATGTCCCCCCTGCAGAGACCATACGTGAGCGTGTCAAAGCAGCCTCCTCAGATGGAAGTGGCCACTGAGTCTTCTCTGAATTCGTGCTCTTTATTTTTCGACAACAGATTTCCTCTGCAGCAGGAGAATGGTCAGACCATTGAATGCACTGTAGCTCAGTACTTCAAAGACAAGTACAAACTGGTGCTGAGGTACCCTCATCTGCCATGCCTACAGGTGGGCCAGGAACAGAAGCACACATACCTTCCTCTTGAGGTGAGTTCCACCGTCAACATGCATCCATAATAAGCCATAATATCCAGACTACTAGCACGCTAGCCAGATTCCTTCACTGCTACGCTAGCACCGCTCATCTTCCAGTCAGTTACAGATCACCCTCATTAAATGAACAGTGTTAACCTCAGAGAGCTCATGTTGTCAGTTAAGTATAAGATGGGATATATTAGCCTGATGGTCCTGGTGGAGGAGGAAGCTTTGGCTGCCTTCATCTTTTAAGTAACCATTGGCACTGCCTCCTTCCAGGTGTGCAACATAGTGGCGGGACAGAGGTGCATAAAGAAGCTGACGGACAATCAGACCTCCACTATGATTCGTGCCACTGCCCGGTCTGCGCCTGACCGCCAGGACGAGATCAGCAAGCTGGTGAGTGTGTGTGTGTGTGTGTGTGTGTGTGCACGTGCGCGCTTGGGGGAGGGGTTGTCCAAAGTGCTGGCCTGTGTTTCATGCAGCATCAGGCCTGTTTAAGTATCCCTGATTATAAGAGTATTTTTCACCGTCTCAAGTTGTCGTGAACTGCAGTACGTGGCTCCTTGCTCTTGATTAGCTCAACACTCAAGCCAATTAAGGTCTTGAAGATCTGCATCTGTTTAGTAGCATGGAAGGTCACAGAGCCCCTTGGCTATTACACAAGAGGGCAATCATCTCGTTTGTAGAGCCATCAACTTTTGGAAGCTGGGCCAAGTAATGCAATACCCGGGAATATAATAATCAGCTAACCGAAAGGCATACCTGTTATGATGCTATAAGAACCTCAATTATTCATCCACACTCAAGACATTAGTAGGCCCTTTTTAAAAATGATCGAAGCTTGTTTTTGTTTTGCCAGGGCACTGACCCTTTGTTTATTTCTCCTTGCAGATGAGAAGTGCCAACTTTAACACTGATCCTTACGTTCGTGAATTCGGGGTCATGGTGAGGGACGAAATGACCGAGGTCAACGGCCGTGTCCTCCAAGCACCATCAATCCTCTATGGTGGCCGGGTATGTGTGAGTTACACAGCTATCTTTTCATACGGTGTTGTCAGACAAATGCTATTGCACAAAATAACGTCCATATGTGTTCATTTTGCAGCTTATTTCAGCCTTGATGTATGTTTATTGAGCATATGAATACCTAAGTATATTTAAATAAGCTGCAAAATGAATGCTTGTAGACAATGTTTCGTGCAATATTAAAATAACATCTACAAGTGTTCATTTTGTAGCTTATTCCAGCCTTAGTGAATGTACTGTATGTGTATTGAGCCTTGCATTGTTTTTATGGTCTTTATGTCAAGCTAGAGAAACCTACAACGTGTTAACCAGATTACCTGTACATTTGAATCTAATTGACCCTGCACATCTCAAGAGAGCTCTCATTCTGCAAAATGTATTAATTAGAAAAATATTTTTGGCAAAAACGCTGCAGTAATATGTGATGACATTGGTATTGTAACTCCTTAGCGTAAAATGCATCATCTTCAGTGTTTCACTCTAGCAGTTAATGTACCCCAAGAACTGCTAACACTGTAATGTTTCACCTTTGACCCCTTGTGGTATTCCTGTCTTGCGTGTTCCAGAATAAAGCAATAGCGACCCCAATCCAGGGCGTGTGGGACATGAGAAATAAGCAGTTCCACACGGGGATCGAGATCAAGGTGTGGGCCATCGCCTGCTTCGCCCCGCAGAGGCAGTGCACTGAGCTGCTGCTCAAGTAAGTCAAGACTCACGCTAGCCTTCACCTTTACACTCACACCGCGTTCACACTGTACACATCCGTTAACGGTTCTCATTGACTTTGAATGGGAAGATCGCGAAATGCATTGTGGGTCCGTCCGTTCCGTCAGGTCCGCCGTGTCCGTCAAAAAAGTTGAGGGGGTTGCGGTGGTTGGGGAGCGTTGGGGGTTGCAGGGCCAGCCAATGGGCCAGATGTTTCTGTTGCGCTCGGTCTCCCAAAAGCACTGCAGTGATCAAGCCCTGTTCAGTGACGGGGGATTTCCTGACTGGCCAGGATGGGATTTGGCGTCGCACGTTGTCCCGATAAATGTTGATGAAGTTGCAGAATCTTTGGAGTGAGCTCATGTTTTCTTATTGTTTTGCATTTGCTCATTTTTCCAGGGCGTTCACAGACCAGCTGCGCAAGATCTCGAGAGACGCCGGCATGCCCATCCAGGGCCAGCCCTGCTTCTGCAAGTACGCCCAAGGAGCCGACAGCGTGGAGCCCATGTTCAAGCACCTTAAGTACACCTACCAAGGCCTGCAGCTCGTGGTTGTCATTCTCCCTGGCAAGACCCCAGTCTATGGTAAGCTTGCCTGGCCTGTCCTGTCCTCTGGCCTGTAATCATGGCACATGTTCAATTTAGTGCATTTAGGGCTTGCTTACATATATCAACTGTAGATTTTTTTTATAAACAAATATTTTTTTTTTATTTCCGTCTTTCGAAGGCATTAAAAGTACATCTATATATCTGTTTGAGGTGGAAAGGAAAAACAATGTAAACGAAAAGTGTCTAGATATGTATAAATGGGGCCTAAATCTATGCACTTTTGTTCCCCATAAATTATATGCCTTATGTGCAGTGTAATAAATCTTATGTCTTGTATAGTTCAAGGCCAAACGTTTTGCACATCGAGTTATCAGGAAGGAAGTAGGTCGAAACGGATCTTGACACATTGTTTCACTCTGTCTCTTGCAGCTGAGGTGAAGCGTGTGGGCGATACAGTGCTGGGCATGGCCACCCAGTGTGTGCAGGTGAAGAACGTTCTGAAGACCACGCCGCAGACCCTCTCCAACCTCTGCCTGAAGATTAACGTCAAACTGGGAGGAGTCAACAACATCCTTCTCCCACAGGGCAGGTCAGTGTCATTTGGAATGCTCACACTAGGCAGGAAAAAGTTAGCCTGACGCATCAGCCACGTTCCCATCGTCTGAAATGTATCAGTTGGCATGTTTGCTCCATGATGGACAGATATTTTCGGCTTTAACCAATCGCTACTGTGGGTATAATGGGGATTCACGTCATCTAAGCAGCATTGTATTGTGTGTACTGCAGGCCACTGGTGTTTCAGCAGCCTGTGATCTTCTTGGGTGCTGATGTCACTCACCCCCCTGCTGGAGATGGGAAGAAACCCTCTATCGCAGCGGTAAGACATATATTTTTTTTAAATAGTGCTGTGAAAATGGACACGTTTACGTACAGCCTGAAGTTTGTGATATGCTCGTTGTTTAAACGGTTTATCCAGAGTGAATCAACTCATAGCCTTGTTGTCTGAAGCTGGCAAGTGCTGCCGATGGGTATTATAGCGACAACATAGGTACAACGTAGACTGTATTCGTGAACTTCCCGTTAGCTGACATGCTGACATGCCCTCATCAGTTAGCAATGGCTGCCGTTTCCCTCCGTTAAGTGTGATCAGTTCAGTGCTCCACTTGGGACAACACCTAACGGCGAAAATTGCGCGCTTTGCCAGTCAGTGCACACTGTACACTACACTGTCGCTTTTAGTGCAAGTGCACAGCCTTGGTCTCTGCATTTAACCCATCTGTGAATTAGTGACGCACACAATACAGGTGAAGGGCACACATAATGACAAGTGGCCCAATCTCGATGCCTGCCCTTACAGACTCTCAGACCGAAATGCGCGGTCGTGCCACATTTGCGTGAGTTTAAGGGTGTCCACTAAAGGAGCATAAGGGCTCGATTGTACCATTTATGAGTGCTTCCCTAAAGTCGGCATTGCATGCAGACTTTGCTGAAGGGAATTAGCCACAGTTCATAGCATTGTGAAGTGAAACAATGGAAAAAGCATAGAAACAATAACCAAGACACGGAAACTGAAGCATGATTGCAATGTGACCTTAGTATTAATTGAACAATTTATGCAATGTCCCAAATGTACTGTTCCAATCATGTAAACTGTAAGGTCAGCACCTACAGCCTTGCAAAACACTCACTACACATTATTAGTTATGTCTGTGAGGGCTCAGGGCTTAGTTTGCAGGGAGGACATTGAAACTCAGCCAGTGTACATGGTGCTGATCTTACATCCCCACAACCTACACAGCTCTGTTTGCATGCACTCATCCTCTATGCATATTCTCCCCTGTTCTGTGTGTGTGTGTGTGTGTGTGTGTGTGTGTGTGTGTGTGTGAAGGTGGTGGGCAGCATGGACGCCCACCCTAGCCGTTACTGCGCAACAGTGCGTGTCCAGCAGCACCGGCAGGACATCATCCAGGACCTGGCGGCCATGGTGCGCGAGCTGCTCATCCAGTTCTACAAGTCCACACGCTTCAAGCCCACACGCATCATCTACTACCGCGACGGCATCTCCGAGGGCCAGTTCAACCAGGTGAGCTTACTCAGCCTCTTTCGCCCATGGCTGCCTCTACTTTCTCCTCCTTCCCCTTACTTTCATTAACCCTTAGATGCATTAGCGGGGTCAAAAATGACCCCAGTGGATGTTTTTTTCCAATATCTTTGCCACTGAAAATTTTTAGCATTCAATCTTCCATGTATTCCTCAAGTAGGTTGTCAAAGAAGGACAAAGTAATAAGCTCACCATGTTCCTCGCTAATTCAGGGTTCATTTCGTAATTAGCTCGTGGCCAGTAGCCTCATTACAATTGATTACCAATGTACCTGTAAAAGCCAACAACCAGAAAGACGAACGGCATTCTGGGACTTTTCTTTTTCTCAGTGCGCACATGAAGTTCAAGAAAGTTGTTTGTTAAGATCATACACATTTTTGGTGAATGTCTATTTTTGTGAAGTACGGTAGGCTAGGTTGACATTACGCATACGTATTACTTATATACTGTAGTTGTAGTAGTAATTTAGTATCCAAAAGGAAGCCTCGCTAAATAAGCTCTCCATGTTCCTTGGTGGTTCAGTCTTAATTTCAGGGTTGGGTTAGCTCATGTTTATTAGCCTCATTACAATTGATTACCAGTGTAGAAGCGAGTGTCAGTTTCAGGGTTGTTTTCTTCAGCCTGTGCTCCCAGCCGGGTGATTCCGACCTGAAGACTTGTGCAGATTTGTCAAAACGAGATGTGGCAGGTGTTACCCGCTAAAAGGTGAACGGTGCTTCTTCACAGGTGCTCCAGCATGAGTTGCTAGCCATCCGCGAGGCGTGCATCAAGCTGGAGAAAGACTACCAGCCGGGCATCACCTTTGTGGTGGTTCAGAAGAGACACCACACCAGACTCTTCTGCATGGACAGGAATGAGAGGGTGGGTGTTCTGTGCTAGCTAGCCTAGCACCTCCTAGCACCCTGTGGTTTTGCTTTGACATTTTAAGTTATTTCAAACCTAGTAGAGGCTGTAGTCTGTGTGTGTGTGTTTAATGGCTTTCCTTTTTTCTACAGGTGGGCAAGAGTGGCAACATACCTGCTGGCACCACAGTGGACACCAAAATCACTCACCCATCAGAGTTTGACTTCTACCTCTGCAGTCATGCAGGCATCCAGGTAACTGCTGAAATGCATGCATCGTATTTGTGCATAAGTGCTCTGTGGTCAGACCACTGTAGAGGTCCCTGTTGGTCTTTAACCAGTGTTTTAGTAACACAAGCTTCTTAATCTGGATTGAATAAAATGATTTAATCCACTCTGTCTTGGTCTGTCCCTCTGCCTCCA
Organism: Sardinella tawilis; assembly: GCA_030264315.1. Taxonomy (NCBI): domain Eukaryota; kingdom Metazoa; phylum Chordata; class Actinopteri; order Clupeiformes; family Clupeidae; genus Sardinella; species Sardinella tawilis. The sequence continues at coordinate 2,837,265 of JASCQY010000068.1, forward strand.
GGGCACCAGTAGGCCTTCGCACTACCATGTGCTGTGGGACGACAACCACTTCTCGTCGGATGAGCTGCAGGTGCTTACCTACCAGCTGTGTCACACCTACGTGCGCTGCACCCGCTCCGTGTCCATCCCCGCGCCAGCCTACTACGCTCACCTGGTAGCATTCCGCGCTCGCTACCACCTGGTGGACAAGGAGCATGACAGGTGATTTAAAGGAGCTGAGTTTTTGGGAAACTTTCCATCTTCGATAAAAAAGGTTCCATACCCTTGACTCTCTGTGTGTGTAAGGCTTAGATTGAGGCACCTAAACCATCTCAGTGTAGTTGGCCTCTTTTGCAGCAGCCATTTTTTCCAAGAGGTGCCACTGTAAGCACAGCCAATAAAATTCTGATTCAGTGTTGCAGAATTAGACCTGAAAGGGGAGCTGTAATCTAGCTGGTCTAACCTACTTGCACTCTCACTGTAAAATCACTGTTCTCACTGTAAAATCAGCTGACGCCTGACTACCTAAGTTACTTGCACCTCAACACTAGATGGCAGCATGATACTCATCCTAACGTGTGTGTGTGTGTGTGTGTGTGTGTGTGTGTCAGTGCGGAGGGAAGCCACACATCGGGCCAGAGTAATGGACGGGACCAGCAGGCCCTGGCTAAGGCGGTACAAATCCACCAGGACACCCTGCGCACCATGTACTTTGCCTGAGCGCCAGCCAAAGTCGGTGGATCAGCCATGGGTAAGCTGGAAAGACTGCACCTTTGCGTTCCCCAAAACCGTAGTTGCTAACCAGTTAGCAATAGGAATCTTATAACTGGTTGGCAACCAGTTTATTAACGAGTAAGCAACCAGTTACTTAACCAGTTTAACCAGTTAGCAACTGGGGATTTTGGAAATGCGTCACAAATCTGCTCTATACAAACACAAAATGTGTGCTTGTGACTCTGCCTGTTTATAATAGTGTGTAACTTATGGAAACTGAGTAGTTGTGCATTATTTCATTTTTTTTTTTCTGATCCGTTTGCTATGTGCAGCTGTAATATCTAGGGGCTTTATTGCAGTGTGTGTCACATCCGGTTCATGTTGTCAAGATTCTGATGTGTTCATGTTGTCTCATGGCAGCCAGTGCATAGACATGTACTATGAGGCTCTTTGGCACAAGAGCTAAGAGTGTATTTGGAAAATGAATGTTAATATTGTAAGACGGGCTAATGACATTGCAGTGACTCACTTTTTCTGTGTCTCTGCCTCCCAACCTCTCTCTCTCTCTTTGAGACACACATCCTCACTCAATTTTCTCAACTCTCGACTGTTTCTCTCGACTCACTCTCTCTTTCTCTCTCTCTTTCTCTCTTTCTCTCTTTCTCTCTCTCTCTCTCTCTCTCTCCCTCCCTCCCTGGCCAGCAGCACTTAGGGCAGCAGCGCATGATGAAGGAACGAAAGTGTGGCTCCAGCAAGACCCTGTGCTCTGTGGACTTCCATCAGAACAGGTTACACAGCGCCATGTCTGAGACCCAACATGGACAAACAAACAAAAGAAAAACAAACAAAAACAACTTCCCTCATTACGCTCCCAAAAGGCCATGACATGTATTCCAAAATCCAGACAAACTCGGCCAACCCCACCCCATCATAATATCTAAAGGATGTGATGTAAGGTCATGTCAAAGGGGGGAGGGGGTGGGTCATTGCTATATTGTCTGTGCGTGCGTGTGTGTGTGTTCGGGCGCATGTGTGAGCGTTTTCTTTTTATATATATGTGTGTGTATTGTAAATGTTTTATATTTGTACATGTAGGGGCTAACTTGTTTACATAGGAGAGCAATCCTATCCAGAATCCCTTTTACACTGAGAGTGGTGTCTAGTATCTTGAGCGGACTGGGCGGGGTGGGTTTACGTTGACCTGATTGTAACCGTTGGCGACTCGGTCCTTACGTGTGCAGTGCACTCACAGACCTAAGGGGCATGAACTTGAGAGGGCATGAACGAGAGAGGGCATGAACTATGAAGCTATGTCGTTGGGGAAGTATGTTAGATCCTCCCTGCTTCCCATGTAGAAAAAGACTTAAACCAGCAGTTTGCCCCTAAAAAATGGCATACGGCGCATGCCATAAACGTACTTAATCGGTGTGTGTGTGTGTGTGTGTCTTAGTGTCATTTTGACGGCCTGTTTAGACCTACTGTATTCGCCCTTCATGCAAGATGACCAAAAACAGGCTTTTTTTTTTATTATTTGATTTGATTTCTTTTTTTTGTTGTTAGACTGAATACTACAATTTCATCTGATGAAATGATGTGGACTGCTAAGCTATGAATTGAAAAGCAAGTAAACTGTAACGTGCAAATGGAAGACTTTGGCTCTCTACAGAGCTTGGGGGAGGCGAATCAGAAACGATGATGGTGGTGAAATTATGTACGAAAAGGATCTGACATCCATCAGTCTTTATACTCCCACCCAGCCCCCCACCACCCATCCACTTTGGATTTGTTTGTACAATCAGTGGCTCTCCCTTGTGGGGTTGCTTCAAACCGCTTATGTGGGACTGGATACCAGTCTCTGACACTGATGGTGCTCTGAGCCAAGATAATCACAAAGGTATTTCTGCCCTTTTATTGAGGAATAATTGCAAACTTTATTTTCCCGATCATCTTATACATTTATATATATTTATATATATATAAAAGGAGATATGTATATGAGAGCACATTTGACTAGAATTATTTTATCTTCCAATCTCCTTCAGCCTTGTGTGGCATTTAGAATATGTGAACGTTCGACATGTTAAGATTGTGTGTTTGTTGCATTTTAAAACATTTTCAAGTCCCTGTAAGTCGGCCAGTGCTTTAGAGTAATCTTGTGAGCGTGTAGTCCCCTTTAAAGATGCTCTGCTGTTGGCCTAGAATCCCAGAAACCTGGACAGTTGATGTCACATCGTGCTGGATAAGTCGGACAGGAGTTCATCTCCAGGGTCATGGCTCTCTATCTAAGTCTGTTGTTGGGGTTGACTGGACTTGAATGCCCTCAGCCCACTACATCTGGAAGACGATGATGGGCACTGCATGCTTCACGTCAAAAACTGAATCTAACCGATCGAGGGTGCTTTATGTAGTGTGTGTGTGTGTGCGTGCGCGCATGCGCATGTGTTTGTGTGTATGTGTGTGCAAGGAGGCCGTGCTTGGGCGTGAATCCATGTTAGACAGTATATGGTCTCACTGTGTTTTGATTGGACGCCAAGACCCTTAACATAATGCCACTTTTTCTGTTTCAGTGTTGTTTTTAGCGTTAGGAAGGGGTTAAGAGATTGATATTTCCTTCGGCCCAAATTAGCCTAACCTTGAGTGCTGTTTACAGCGAGGGTCTGAAATTTTTAAGTCTTTTTATTTTGTAGATCAAAGTAAAGGGGCTGGTCGGCATTTTTAATTTAAGCTTCTTTTGGATCCATCATGCAAGTTTTGCCTTTTTAAAAGCAATCACTAAGGTCTAAAAAAATATATGTACATGCCCTTGAAACTGTACCTGTATTTACCCTCTTGTAATGGATTATTGGGCTGGAGAGACTGAGCTTAGTTTTGGTCAGATTTTAACAATTCTTTTCTAACTATGCATTCTTAACAAGGAGATTTTAGCTGTGACAATTTTGTCTGTATAAATTTTAGATCACTTTTTAATGTTGTAGATAGGGACACAAGGGTGTGTTGTTTTTGTAGTGGGCTTAGCACAAAATCCCCTTTACCTTTTGTAGCAGTATTTGCCTTTTTTGTCCTCATTTCCAAACATAATTGGTAATTATTTGTACAGTATCAGCCCCCCAACCCCCCTCCCCTCTCACCTAAGCCAAACAAGATTTGCCATTATAAATGTCCACAATATCTGAAGCACAAATGGATGTCGTAATTGTAGGTGCTCGAGCCCCTTGGAAAACTGAGGGGCAACAACTTGTACTTCATCCCACAATGTAAAGTCACCTTAAACCTCAGAATGGACAGGTCCATGAGGTTCCTCATTTGTTAAGATTTTTTTTTTCTTTTTTTTTGTCAACCTGTGCTTTCCTAATTAGTCACATTAATTTTCCATTTCGCCATAACTGACTCAAATACCAACTGACTATGTATATGGGGCATTTATGTTGTTGAAGTACTTGAGAGCTTTTTTTTTTTTTTGTTTGGTAATTATTTGGCGCTGGTATCGCAACATATTAATCTGGTTGCACTTTGAAAAACAATGAAAATGGTGCATATTCCATCCGTTTCTGTAAGTGTTTGTGCCGCAGGCAGGATATGGCCAAACTGTGCTGTCCTCCGGGTGCAATTGTGTTGAAGTGGCTTCGTGTTTACCTCTTGTTACCTGTTACTTATAGGATGGTAACATTACAGCACAAGCCATTTCCTCACAATTGCATGAGAGAGACTGAACAATTGTGTCACAACGTGGTAATTTTCTCCGAAGTTATTTTTTATTTGATGTTTTTATTTTTTAATTTTTGTTGTCATATCCAAGGGTGGCGTCATGCTCACTGATCCTGCATTAATGCTTTCCTTATATCAGGGCAGAGTGATGTCATTTGTGTAGGACCGAAATGGTGAGATGCTTTGTGTCTAAGCAACATCAGCTGGTCTAGTCACTGATGGTTGCCTTGCTTAGATAATGAATTAGTGGCTTCAGATGGATTGAAAGGAAAAAGTCTCCTCAGTTCAATACTTTGAGTGTAAGATGGCTCGCCCCTGTTCTGTATGGTCCAGAAACCTTCATGTTTGATTGTAACTAATGTCTGTTGTCAGCAGGCTTGAAATGGCTGAGGTGACTTTGGATTCTGGGTTGTTAGTTAATTTCCCACTGATACTAATTATTTCACTAAGCTTGCAAGTGCCAAATCGACTGCTTTGGATTTGCTAGAAACTCGCCACATTTCTGCAGTCACTGCAGATTATTAAGATGATGGAGACCCATCTCTTGCTTAGAGGGCATTGTATTTTTTCCAACTCTTGGATGTTTATTATGTTTTTTTGTTTTGTTTTAATGTGCCGTGTACCAAATCATCCATCATGCTTTCCTTGCAATGCATTGTTGCGTTCATTCATCACACATTCATTTCTATAAGCTCATTTGCCATTTTCCATCTTATTTAATTGATTGCTCCTCAATTCAGTATTAAGTAAATCAGAAATGCCAGAACAACCAGCTTCATTTACATTTGCCCCTTTTATTTTATTATCATTTTTTTTTTTGCTTTTTTTTCAATCCTGTGTAGTTCTCTTTTCTGATCTACTCATTTCGCTTTAATGCTTAGATTTGTTAGTCAGTTATATTGCATAAATTCTTTACTCTCTTCTACTCTCAAACCCGTCTTGAAAAAAAATTTCCAATGATGTTATCTTTGTAATGTTACAAGTTCTACCTTCTGATACCAGCACCTTAGATTTCCAGATGTTCTCAACATATGCAATTCCTTAAAAAAGTATGAAAAAGTATAAAAACATTGTTTTGCACTATTGTAGAAGAAGTTTGGAGTTGTGAATCGTGTTGTCAGTGGTGTTTAGAAGTGTATACCTCAAAATTGGGGCGAAAGTAATGCGGGTAGTTGTGCGGTCATCTTGGTGACTTGAGATCTTGGGGTTACATTAGCCACACATAGACACAAAGACAAACATTGGTACAAGGAAATAAACATGGACATCTACATATGCCAAGTTCTACATTGTTACAGCCTATGCAAAAATTGTACTAATGGAAGTATTGATGGAATCAGTCAAAATGGAATCATGTAAGATTCTTTCTTTTTTTTTCTTTTTTAATCATTGCTTTTTGATTTCATTGGATGTCATCCAAACCTTCCTCAAGTTATTTGCCAAATCATTCAGATGTTAAAGACAACATATCTGTGTGTCAAAGATATAAGAGCGTTTTGAGTGCAACCTGGAGGTCTCTCGGCAGATGGAATCTTGTGGTGCTTTATTAAAAACAGATTGGCACTGTGGATAAATTGTGCTGTGTTGGCAACAAAAACTGTAGATTGTTCAATCGCAATTCAAATCCTATTTTTGTATAATTGTTAAGGCTCAAGCTATCTCTCTTTTTGCTGTAGACTTTTTGGTTTCGTCAGAATAAATGATGCAGCACTATATAGTTTGGCCCTGTATTTATGTGACTGAAGATTTCATGATTACTTGTAAGCACATACAGTGTTCTCAGGACTGTATCAGATTTTACACTGAAGGTTTTAACAACATTACGTCATAAAACTCTCCTACCTTATTTTTGGCCAAAATAACTTACCTGCTTAAAGGCACAATCTGTATTAATTGTGTCATTTTGAAGTTTAATATAGCCAGAAATCGACCATGCATATCGATAGATTAAGAAAAAATAAGACCACTGACTTCTTGTGACCAAAGTGTAAGCATTGCATTG
>JASCQY010000068.1:2862314-2873738 GCA_030264315.1 Sardinella tawilis
TTTTATGTGTTTCTTTCCTATGTGTCTCCTCCCTCCGTCTCTTCCTTGGCCCCTCCTTTCCTTTCACGTGCTTTCTCTCTCTCTCTCTCTCTCTCTCTCTCTCTCTCTCTCTCTCTCTCACTCTCTCGCTCTCTCGCTCTCTTTTACTCCCTCCTTAGTGCCATGCCCACTCCCAGCCAGCAGGGCGGCAGCCTCCTCCCATTGCCCTCCTCTTTGAACCTGAGCGGCTCTCTGCCAGACCTCTCCAGCCTGCACCTGCCCTCCCCACAGCCCACAGGCCTGGAGGTGGATCCCCTGGGCCAGGCCACGTGCCTGGCCTCCTCCAGCAGCTCAGACCACCTACCCGGGGGGCTCACACACCCGGGCCTCAAGACAGATGATGCCTATCATCTACCTGGTATCTGCCAATTACATTCATTTGTTGTTATTTGTTTTCAAACCTTTCGTTCAGCTGAATTTCTTGATTTGAAGCAGCTTTTTATGTGAATGAAAAGCAATTTACTTAAACATTAAGTTATTGGCAGAAAATAATAAAGATTCTTTGGCTGATTATGATGGAGAAATCTAAGTCAGCTTAATCAAATTGCAGTCACTCATGTTAAAGTATTCTTTTTTTGTGATTATCTTTTTATTATTATTTTTTGAAAAAACACATCAAAGACAGATATAGACATCTTATGAATGATGCATAGGCTTAAGTAAAATAAAAAAATAAAATAAAATACAGATGTTAAAGTATTCTTGAAAGTATCAGCTGTGGGACCTAAATGATGTTTCCTCTCTGCTGTCTTTTTCAGGTTTATCCCCAATGCCAGTGTCTCTGAGCAACCCACTGCTCCAGTCTTCCTTAAGTAGCCCCAACATCCAGATGTCTCTTGGCAGCAACTCCCTGCCCAGCTCCTTGAGCTCCGCCTCCCTGCACCTCTCCCTGAGTAACTCCTCCCTCAAGTCATCCCTCAGCAACCAATCCCTGCTGTCCTCTCTCAGCAGCTCCTCCCTCAGCAACCAGTCCCTCCAATCAGCTGCCAGCCACTGCAGCTACAGCAGCGGCATAGGTGGATCACGCTCCTGCTCATCCTCGTCGCTGTCCGGCTGTTCCCGTGCGTCTAACCAGTCGCTTCCTCCGGCGGCATCACGCAAACGGAACCAGCTCAGCCCTCTCATTCTGCCCAGTGGTGGAGAGTCCCGCTGGCACCACCCTAAACAGTTCTCCCCCACCGTGTCCCCGACCCTGTCCTCCATCACTCAGGTATGCCATTCCACACACTAGTCAGGTAAGGCAAATCCATGGCTCTGTTACCCAACAGTCTGGAAAATAGAGAACACTGTAGCTGCCATCTCTGAACTGAACTGTTACATCACCACACTTCTGTAATTTAGCGTTTTAGGAGACATTTTCATCCAAGGAAATCAAACAGGGAACAGAATAGCACTCATGCGTTTATCTTCAGTTTTATGAAATGTCACAGCTTTATCACTAGGGTTGTATTCTATCACATTTATTGTATCATGCTCCCTCATTTCTACACAGCTCTTAGCCCTTATGGTGGGTGGTGGGTGGTGATGGTGGGTGGTGGTGGTGGGGGTTTCCAAGGTAACTAAGTGATAAGTCTGGGTAAATTAAGTTAGAGGAAGTGCTAAAGTTTCTAAAAGAGTAGCTTACTCCCTTACTTTGTTTAGTGAAGAGAAGCCTCCTCTTTAAGAGAGCCTCCTCTTTTATTAGTTTTGACTAATATTACATTAATTCCGGTATTTCGCACTTTGTCTAGGATGCAGGGTAATGACACTCAAATTTTGTTGGTTGGTCCTGTCTCCGCTATTTAGCTCTGTAGAGTTGCCTGCTTTAGAATGGTTAGCTGTGGGCATTCACGATCCTGTCCTTCAAGCAACTTGTAAGCCTGTTGTTTGTTTTTTTTTTAATGTGCAACTCATTTGTGGTTAGTGGTGTTTGTTGATGTTCCAAAATATGTATTGTGCCATACCTGGAATACTTTTTTACAGATCACAATCGTCATCTCACAACCGTGCATAAACTTTCGTTCCATACAGTACAGTATATAAATCTGAAGTGTTGCACTCAATATTCCTTTACTTTGGGCGTGTAGTGTGACATACAGCAATATTCCTGCTCAAAAAGGTATCCTCGACCATCAAACTCCTACTCGGAATACCCCCCAGGTGTTATACTTGGTGAACAGTCCCTTCAATTCCTTTGTGTTTGTGCTCTTCTCTCTTGTCTGTCCAGGGGGTCCTCCTCAACACCAGTCAGGTGTCTCGGGACTCCCGGCCCCCTGCATATCCCTACAACCAGCCACAGCATGCCGGTCCTCCGCTATCCCAACAGCCACTGCAGCATTTCCCATACGCTCCGACGGAAGGACAGCTCCACCATCATCAGCTGCCGGAGCCACCTGTGCACGGTGCCAACCTGCCACCCAGCCACCCGGCGCCCATGCCAATGCCAAGCCCATCGCAGCGCCCGCACCAGCAGTCCTTACAGCATCAGCCATACCAGCCTCCCTTATACCCGAAGCGGCAGCTTCCCCAGTGCCAACCTCACACTCAGCCAAACCAGCAGCCACAGAGCCACCTCCTCAAACACCTGCAGGCCCCGAGTCCTCCTCCCCCACAGCTCCAGCCTTACCACAGCCAGGACCAGGCCAGCTCTGGCCCACACCCACACCCCCACACACACCCACACCCTCACCCTCACCCTCCGCTTGACCAGCAGCACCTGCAGCCTCACCAGCAGCCGTACCACTGTGAACCCAGTCAGCCACTCCACCATGTGGGTCCTTCACCGCAGCAGCCTTATCACCCCCAGCCTTTTACTCAGCAGCAACACCAGCAAAGCCAGTGGCCACCAGCTCACCATTTGCAGCCTGACCACTATGGTCCACATATACACCACCACCACCATCAACAGCAACAACAACAACAACAACAACAACAGCATCAACACCACCCACCATGGCCTTCTGCAAACCCTGCCTCCATGCCCAGCCCAAATCAAGGCCATCCTTGGCAGAAGGAGAGTGCTCTCCATGGAGCCCTGTCCGCTGTGGAAGCTTTGCCCGCTCAGGAGCCCCTCAGAGCGGGCACACCGATGAGGATGCAGGGCCACCGGAGATCCAAGAGCCAGCTGCAGGAGGCGGTGGCTGGAGGTGGTCTCCCTGGGAGTCCCCAGAAGATGGCCCAGAGCCTGCCAACTGGGATCTCCTCACAGAGTGGGCACTGTCTGGACACCGGCATAGGCCTCAATGTAAGTTAATTATTATCTATGTGAAGTCTTATACTGACTTTTGGTCAGATATTCAAACATTGGTATACTTGTTGTCCATGAACATACTATACATACATAGAGCTAGATGGAGCTGTTTACTCAACACTAGCTGGGTTTCCATCCAACATTATTAGCATTTCATATTCAAATAACAAAAATCCGGCTCGCAACTATACACCTCTGCGTGCGTTTCCATCAACTGTTTTATGCAAATAAGAAATTAACGTTTTCCGACCGGCTGTGGAATTAACGTCAATGGACAGAATCGCGGTAAATGCAAATGTTCACAAATTCAGCTGTTTCCATTGAGTTTGCATATGCCTTAATCGCATCAAAAGTTAAACCACCTCTATCAAGCGAATCGAATTTGTAGTCGAATTATGGTACTGATGCAACTTAGCAAGTGTTTCCATCAAGGATTTCTTATTCACACAACTTAAACGCTCAATTATAAGCTTGATGGAAACTGGTCTATTGTTGACATTGTCAGCTCAAAGGAATTGTATTGTGAATGCTCACCTCTGCTCAGACCATTTGAAAGCACCTCAGGTAGGACAGCAAGCAGTGATAGAAGAGCAGTTAAACAAATACGCCACCATTTTGGGAAATATATTTTTCTCCCTTGAGTTAAGCAATTGAGTTTTACATCTCTCTAGTTCATCTAGCAGTTCTCTGAGTCTGACAGTCGCACTTTTAGCTTCTGCTTAGCATAGATCATTGAATCAGATTAGACTAGTAGCATCTTGCCTACTAGCATCTTACTAAAAAGTTACAAAGTGTACTAAAACCAAAAGAAAATGAATCACTCTCATTCTGACATAGTAATCAAGAAATGTCATGCTATCTACCATGAGATCAGTGTGGCTTGCACTGCTTGACTTGGATGCATGAAGGGACTGTTTTCAGATGTGGTTGCAGTCTAAATCTAAACCATAAGTCTGGGTCTAGCCATCTTGCTAAAACTGCAGCTATCACTTTGATGTTGAACCATACCATACCGAAGCGAACCGTACCGCACCGTACCGTACCGTACCGTACCGTACCGTACCGTACCATACTATACCATACTATACCATACCATACCATACCATACCATACCATACCATACCATACCATGTGTCTCTGTGTTTACTTTCTTCTCTTATTGTTTGTTCAGGAATCCTACATGGGTCTGCACCTCACCCCCAGCCAGACAAAAGCCCTTTCCCAGCAGGTGGGCTGCAAACCTTTACTTACCATTATGTTTATTTAAATTTGCTGTTTTTGCAGACATTTTTTTTTATTCAAGTTATAAATTAGGCAATTGGGACCATATGAGGAAGCATTGACTTTCACTTTACTTTCCTTTGAAAAAGAGGAATTTCTTGGAGCTCCCAGTTCCTTATTCCACTCGCTAGTAAAAATTGTAGCATGTATTTGAACAAGTTGGATTCTTCCTTGCTCTCACACCAGATATTAATTCAACAATCTTTGACATCTTTCCAGTTGGGTCAGCTCTGCAAAGAGCCTGGGTCCAGTGGGGCTCCAGACCCTGGGATGCAGAGTGGCACCACAGACAAAGAAGCCCCCTCTTTCCAGAGTCTTGAACCTGGCCAAGACCAGAAACCATGCGCTGGAATGAGCCATAACCTCTCTGACACCATGTTAACAGGTATAGTTCAAAATAAGCCAGCCTGTTTATCCATTTTTTGATCTATCCATCTCTCCATAGTGTGACCTCAATGGTATTGCTTAGCCATTCTTGCTTCCTCCATAGATATCTGTAAGCAACTGTGAAAATTTGAGCCAACTGTTCTCAACAACATGTCATTTAGAATAAAGACATTTTAACTAAGGAGTGCCTTGGCCTGAGAAACTTGTTCCCTTTCTTTTTTTTTTCTCCACAAACCGTTGTAAGTATTGCATGTAAATGTCTCTCTCACCACCCCTCTGTCAGATGCAACATCCTGGCTGGACCAGGAGATTGCTGGCTTCCCAGCCCACATGTTGGAGTTGGACGAAGAGGCCTTGGAGTTGAGCATCTTGAGGGATGAAGAGTTTACCAGCGAATCTGCCGTAGAGGGGACATTTTACAACCCAGCCAACTGACTAGGAGATGGGCGGGCATGGGCCCACGACTAGAGGTCATCTTTATAAAGGTTAAGAAGTGTCCTTTTGGAAGCTCTGGAAGGTATGACACCATGAATGTGTTCACCGTGTAATTATGTTGAGAATATCAGTATGATGTGCCTTCAGAGGAGTTTGTATGTAGTGTATTGTATGAGAATATGAGGTCAAAACTGAATATGCCACAATACAAGTCCTCCCAATTCAAACAGTAAATACAGTACAGTATGTTAAAGAGAGAAAGGTCTTTGTATTGTCCTGTATGGAATTCTCCTATGTCAATGTCATGGAAATTGAGGTACTTGAAAACGCACTCTCGAGTATAAATCTTAAGATGGTTTATTAGAAGCTGAAGAAGGCTCAGTTTGGCCAAAACGTCTGTCTGATTGTCATGCTTCTCTTATAAATCATCTTAAGATTTAAACTCGAGAGTGCGTTTTCAAGTACCTCAATTAGCCACCTGTTTTTACGCACCCGAAGCCCAAGTTCATCCAACTGGAGTTGAGCGCACTTTTGTTAGAAAAAAAAATGTCATGGAAATGTCAGTGTCCATTTTGCAAGGTAATTAATAGAGAGAAACAAGCAAACAAATAAACAAACAAACTGATAAACAAAAAAACATCCATTTACTCAGCAAAGATTGTGATGAGCCCTTTAATAGGCTGTATGCTTGACGGCTGTATTTGTATGTGCCATCCTGATCAATCCTTTTAATCTTACAATTTAAAAAAAAAAATGTTTGCTTTGAGCTTCTGTGTATATTATGCTAATATTATGACTGAATTGTCATGCTTATTTATTACATATTTTCAAATATATGTTTTATATTTTAATTGCGGCTTCTCTCTCTGGTAGAGACGAACGCATTTTTGTGCTTAGATAGCTTTCTTGCTTAAAAAAAAAAAGAAAGAAAAACAGTGTTTTCTGTCGCAAAAACATAATACTTGAGTTAAGCAAGCAAAAGTATTGTTCATTCATTACTGCCTTAATGTTTTTCAGTAATAAATATTATCATGTGAATGGATTGCACTCAGCTGTTGTCTTAATTGATTTCATGAGTAGAGAAGACAACAACCATCAGGAGTTGAGTGGGGAATAACTATTCTTTCCTTGGTTGCAAATTGAAAATGTATCTTTTATCTCCGCTTGAAAAACCTAGTTCTCCTTTAGAATTCCCTGACAGCTGTAATAGTTGACATTTTCAGAAAATATTCAATATGCGGTTAAGGTGTTTTAGATCAGTAAATCACTAGGCGCTGTTTGAAAAACTGAAATAAGTACCAGTGCTATCAGATATCTAAAAATGATTGTGACAGTAAGCCTTCAATTCATGACATGTAATACATGCAACAACAAAAAAAGCTGAATCATATAAATTTCATAAATATTTAATATAAAGACCTGAATTGACTTTGTTTAAAAGTACCTCATCACACACCTTTTAGGCACTACGTGTTGTATATAGGTTTAATTTCGATGTCAATAGTGCAAATGCAATACAATGGATTTTTTTCGTCTATAAAATGTTTTGTTTAAAAGCCCTGTAGCCAAATTAAACAGCGACCAAAGGAAAGTGTGGTGACCTCACTGTCAGGACTCAGCTGTCACACTGTTGATGCCAAAAGTAATGGAAGATTGCAGTTCACAATGTAATGAGTGGAGGTATATCAGTCATCGATGACCAGCTGTGCAGCTATTTTAGCCCCATTTACGATAACCCTACATTTAGAAATAATCCAAATTGCTCTTCATTTGCGCAGTTTATTATTAGCGGGTCATTTGGCAGAGTGTGTGTGGACCCATACTATTTACATGTGTCCACTGACATCAACCCACAGATACATAATACTGCAAACAGTGTATCCCTTGTTCGCGCACGTTTCCAATCACATGCTGCATGCCTGCCTAGTCTCTCCCTGCTTCTGGTCAGCGCCACCCCTCTATCCTGACTCAGCTCATCAAGGGCTTCAAAATGGTCCCATGACTCTCGAGCACGTGCTCCAGCAGTCAGGGAAACGGTCCAGGGTACTGAACAGCTGTGAGCCTCAATGGGGCAGCCTCGGTCATATTTGTTGTACCGCCTATCCTGTCCTACTGATGGCGCCAAAGTCATTCTTTTCTAGTCCTCTATGTTCTCCATAATGGCCTGTTTTGGACATAGTATTGAAGCCACTGATTGGTGCATCAATCATTTTTATGAAGGATGTTGGTTTTATGATAATAGAATGCAAGTAGAATGCCTTGAGTTTGTCTGATAGTTTGATAACTTGTGGTGTCTTTTATTTTTAGTATCCAGTTCATGCTGTTAGATGTTCCCCATCTCTTTCATATCATACTTTTTGTGACTTTATCTGTCTTTTTCTGAACACTTGGTCATTTCCTTTCTATTGGCTTGCCTGTAGTTTGTGGGGTTGAACATTTAGAGTAACCTTGACACAATTTGGTTTCAGTTTTACGTCAACAGTCTTGTCTGAGGCGATCTTCTGACGTAGGTCTGGTGTTTGATTAGTAATATCATCCTTGTGAAGTGAATGATGGTCTCTGCACTCACTGTCACATCCAGACAGAGTGAGCTTAGCTGAGTTTGTCTCTGGCTAAGGCCTGGTGCCAACTAAACAAGCAAGCCCTAATCACCACATTACTCAGCTGCTGTGTGTACGCAATGCAACCCTTAAGCAAGTTCAGTCATCGCACAGGACAGAGGAATGATTGACGGGTTTGCATGAGACCAGTGGGGATGATTAAGCATTTTGCAACTTGTGGTCACAACTTGTGGGTTTTTTTTTTTTTTTTTTTTTGATGCTCTGAATGCAAGAAAGAGCCAATAGTGACTCTTATTTTATAGGCCTGGAGAGCCTGCCTCCATTTTAATAATGGTTGCTATGTGAGTGAATTTCCCAGCAGGAAATAATATATAAAAAAAAAATTAAGAGCAAATCGCATCAGATGCAAACACTGATTGGCTACATTCATGCATGAGAACAACTGTGTAGAAAGGTACAGAAACAAATTGAGGAACAACTAATTTTAGGTTAAAACACAGATTAGAAACTTTGTGTAATCCTACCACAAGTCCAAATAAATTAGGAAGTAATTATCCTGTAATGTATTAACAGTGTGTGCTCTTTTGTTGCTATTAGATTTTGTTCTGCTCCAAGGGAATAGAGGATATTGTTTAAGCAGAGCAATTTAAAAGAATCAGCATGACAATGCCACAAATACAGTACTTTGAGGAACAATTACTCTTATTGCACTTTAAAACTCACTACTGTCTGCTACTATGAATCACAAATCACAGAAAATGTACACTTGCACTTCCTATTCAGAGGGGGGCAGTGTAGACCAGCTACTCACATTACATCCCATCCCTAGAGTGTCTCATAGCAGTCCTGCGTGCAATTTGATGTGGCTTTCTAAATGTTGGACATGTCAAACTCACTTCAAAAAGGCAATGTTCAATTATGTGCATGTTTCAAGTCTTCCTAATAACCAAAGTTGCTACTACAACTACTACAGTAGAGGTACTTTATCAATCCCTTCTACTACTACTACTGCTACTACTACTACTACTAATAATAATAAACAATGTCAAATCAGTTAACCCACTGGCCTAAACAGATGTGGTTTGCCCAAATTTACATTTTACAAAATGTTTTGATGGTGACAAAATGCATATAAAGCAAATCTTTACTTCAAATCACACAGTTTGTGGTCAGGTAAGTAAGTTCTCTTGATCAATAATAACAGAACCAACACCAAAATGCAGAATGCAAATGCAGAACTTTGCTTTCAAAATGCACAGATTCCCCTCATACTTTTGCTATGTCTGTCTGTGTCAATTACATAGTTACAAAGATATTACAAATTCATACATATGCAGAGATTACCTGTTATATGAATCTGGAACTTTCTATGAAGGCTGTATAAAATGGTTTGAACAAAAGGTGTTTCAAAATTAATAACTGTATAATTATGATCTATTAAAGGAATCACCTTTGCCCAACAGCATAATTTTAAATGGTTTAGGGCCTTTACAGAGAAAGATATGTTTTCTGTCCAGCATCAACATCAATCAACATCTCTCAGCAGGATGACTATATCCCCTGAAGACTCTAGTATGTTAGAAACATGAGGTGCCAACTGGACTGTTGAAGGTGTTGGCAGGGTTTTATTTGGCACCAAGCCCTATTATACCTGTATCAAAAACATAATGGCTATGTCTCAAATGGCGTATTTGCACACTTCAAACACTATGTTTTAGTGCATAGTGCGTTCACGCTGACAATCACGTCGAAAAAATACTCGGATGGCGCATTGATAACGGGCAAAAAAGTCAGTGTGGAATGATGGACACTAAACGTCCTTCATCTTAGATGCATAGCGGAAGGGGTGGGACTATTGACCAGTATTTCAAACTTGATTAATGGCGGCCAACTCTCAGATGATAGTGGAAGTTGCAGTAATGGATTTAAAGCGAAACGACAACAGTAATACAATTATTTTACTCATGTTTCATACACCAGGCAACTCACATATCGCTCTTCGACTACAGTCATCATTCTGAGTGTTTGTAAGATCACGATTTAAACAGCGGTTATGTATATGTGCTCTGTTTGGGACAACACCTCACTGTGAAAATGCACACTATGACAGTAAGTGCGCAGTGCACACTGTGCACTACATTGCCATGTTTAGCGCAAGTGTTTTCTAAACACAGCCAATGAAAGGCCTAGTTTTCTCTTCATTGATGTCCACAGACGTTTTAGGAATAGGATGAATTTTAGATTAAACTTTCTTTAGCTATGATTAAATTTTCTTTAGCTTTTTTTTCCATCTAACACTTTTCCTTCTACTTCTAGATTTTTGTCTGTTGGTAACTTCATGCTAGAGATTTAAACTAACTAAAATATCATGGTTTCACTTGTTCTATAGGCAAATTCAGACCTCAAACAGTAGTTTCACAGTAAGTCTATTAATAACAGCTTCTTGACCAGATCCTTGAGTGTCCCAATTGAAAATGAATACTTTTGTCCTAATAGTCATAGCTAGACTATTAAGTTCATATTTATTATGTTTGATGTCTAATGTCAGAATATTGGAGGGTCTCTTGTGGCATGTTGGACTGTTCAAACTTTGTTTGACTACCTGTTGAAGAATGACACCTGTAACCCAACAAGTGAAGAGTTCTTTTCCAAAATGTATTAATAGATTACAGCAGGACAGTTGCAGTTGGGGTAATGTTATCTCTTTTGTCATTACCCAGTTAAAACAACAAAACTATCTCAATAAAAATACATATGCAGAACAGGGTGATACTATGGAAAATGTTATTCATGTTTCATAGCCTCCATCTTGACCCAGTTCTTTCTTGTCAGTTGAGGTATATGTGGTGTGATAGGGTTCACGTTTATGATTTAAGATTGCTCGTCCTTCAGATGACAGTCGTTTGTGATTAATATGCAAAGATATTTCCTCTTTTTCCTCCTACACAAGTGCTTGTGATCATGCATGTCTGTGATCATGTGTTGACAAACTATTGTATAGAAAAGTCATCCCACCTAGTGACCCTCCTAAAAACAAAATGTCAGGTCTTTCTTCAGGAATTCGTTTTAGCTCTGCAGCATTTACATAGATCAAAACAATCAATAAAACATACAAATGTAAACAAGGAAACAAAGGACATGAATGAAGTCATCATATTTGATTAAGGATGGTCACTGAATTGAGGCTGTGGTTTGCGGGAAATATTTCCTGCTTCTTCCTTTAAACCCAAGGAACTCATGTTTCAGAATGATTAACTAATGTAAACAAGGCAGTCAATTTAGTCAAACATGGAGGGTTTGTTTTTTAGCCATCTTGGTTTGTTCC
Source organism: Sardinella tawilis (assembly GCA_030264315.1). Lineage (NCBI taxonomy): Eukaryota > Metazoa > Chordata > Actinopteri > Clupeiformes > Clupeidae > Sardinella > Sardinella tawilis. Next base: position 2,873,572 of record JASCQY010000068.1, read on the forward strand.
GCTGACTTGAACTTTTGACTGTCTTGCGGTCTTGCGGAGTATTTTGGCATCAGTCACAATGAATGAGAAGTGTCTAGCCAAAGAAAGTGTTCACAATATATGTAGGGGACTGGAGCACACTGATCACACTTGCAGTCTTTATTGGTGCAAACAAAAAAAACTAGACT
>JASCQY010000068.1:2903988-2914907 GCA_030264315.1 Sardinella tawilis
CCCCCCCCCCCCCCCCCCCCCCCAGATGGGAGTGTGGTTTAATTAGGTTAAAGGAAGCCCTGTAACGGAGCTGAAACAGATTTCTTTACCTTAGATACCAGGCTTGTGACCTGCTAAACACAGACATTTGTTTGCACAGGTTCCCCGAGTTCACAACTTGACACTCCTCATTAACTCAGCAAACACCCAGCCAGAAAAAGAAGAACATGCAGAAGAACTTCTTGAGGAACCATTTTTGGTTCTTTATGCTGTTCTAAATCAAGGTTATTATCGGTACCCTGCTGTCAATACAGTATGATTTGAACAATGCACTCAGGAGTTCTATAAGTGTGCCTGTCTTTCAACTGAAAATTAGGATAGCTGACAGTCATGGTCTCACTGGGGCGAAAGACGATAATATAATTTTGGGTTGAAATACAGATATATTTCTTTGTTGGTCTGTCTTTGGAGATTTTGTTTGCCAAGGCTTAGTAGTGTTTTGAAATTACAGTGCAAATACTTGGAGGAATACTCATCTAGGAGTTGAGCCTGCATTAGCCTACTTTTTGGTGGATTGTCAAAACATCAGCCTCGATCCGCCATTTGTTAATTTCACCTTTCTCGTCATCTTGGCACCGTCTTAATTCCTGGTTGAGTTCTTGTTTTAAAGGAACTGTTGTTTTCCTGCTACTGGTGTTGTCATTGTTGTTATTGTTGTTATTGTTGTTGTTGTTGTTGTGCTCCTCTTGGCTCCTGTGCAACAATCCCCATAGTATTTTTAGCGAGTGAAGTTTTCTTTTCTATTTTTTTCTTCTTCTTCTTCTTCTTTTTCTTCTCTCTTTCTTTCCCTCTCTCTTTCTCTCACCACTAGCTAGAATCTGTTTCAGAAGATTATTGAGTTTGCTATTTGGGTCACAGCTTGCTCCCATGTCTCCTGCATCGATGTGCTCCAATACAATACAGATTTTTTTGTGTGTGTGTGTGAAGGTGGGGTGTGTCTGTGTCTGTGCGTGTGTGTCTGTGTCTGTGTGTGTCTGTATGTGTGTGCGTGCGGTGGGGCGGTTGCTTGGCGGTTGGTGCGAGGAATGGAGACGATTTGAATCTCGGCGTGACACAGCGGTTGTGTCTCGCCCTCTTGTCTCTAGGGGTCCTTCCTCCTCCTAGCCCCACCCCACCCCTTACCCCCTAAACGGCATATCATACTAGACTCAGTCTCAAGCCCAAACAAGGCAAAGAGGCTTCGGCTGACACCAGAATATAATTAGCTGAACAATTAGGTAAACAATGAGCTTAACTGAGTTGTCTTTCGCTCAGCGAAAGGGAAAGGGAACGTGGCGGGAAAGGAGTGCTCTGATTAGGACTTGCCGAACAGGGGTGCGGCGGTTTGTTTGCTGAGCCGAATTAAGCGGTTAATCCCAGGGATTCTCTGAGGAGGCCATGGGATCTGTCCTCAGGAAAAAAAGCAGCACAGGCACGGGAAACTTTCTGTCTCCGCAGCATGTTTTTTTTTTCCCTCTTCTTCCCAGGACCAAACCCCCCCCCCCCCCATCACCCTCTCTCTGTCTCGTTCTCTCTCTCTCTCGCTCTCTCTCGCTCTCTCTGCCTCCCTGTAACTCTCTCTCACTCTCTCTATGTCTCTCTCTCTTTCTCTCTCTGTCTCTCTCTCGGCAGATGAAATGATTTCATGATTTAAAGGCCTGCTTCTGCTAGAGGCTCAAAATTTAAGTTCACGTTCCGGTTGGTGGTGATAGATTTTCTTTTATTGCTCGTGTGCTTTTCATGTATTCCACTCATGTGCGGGCCTACGCACACAGAAATTGAAAGGAGCTCTTCAGAAAGCGGTACTGTGTCTGTGTTACTGAGTGTGTATATGTGTGTATGTGTGTGTGTGAGAGAGAGAGAGAGAGAGAGAGAGGGAGGGAGAGAGAAAGGGAGTGAGAAAGAGAGATTCTGTCTATGGTGGGGGGTGGCACTCACACATTCTGGCTGTGAAACAAAGAGGCAGAATATATGTTAACAAGAACCTTTATTTGACAGAAAAACCTACACACACACACATACACACACACATACAGTACACACACATACACACACACACACACTCTCACACACACATCACCACACACACAGCTGTTAAGCGTGCACATTCTTCCCCATTTCCCTGTAGTCTCCTGAGCTGGAACAGAGAGAGGCCCTGGAGACAAACACTCATCCATCATTGGCTGTCAGATACTCCACACTATTGTGTCACAATGCTGTTGATTTACCATAACTGCGATTGACAGGTGGTGCCTTCATCTCCCCCTGCGAGCAAGATGTCTCGATTTACGACATCAGTCCAGCCTATCCAGCTCTCATTATTAGTACCTCTCCACCTCCCTTTCCCCCAACCACACACACACACACACACACACACACACACATAGTATATACAAACATGACCACAAATGAGCATAAAACGTCCTCGTCTTTGCTTGCCGGTGCCCACTTAGGCTGTGTGTGTGTTTGTGTGTGTGTGTGTGTGAGGCACCATTATAAGAAGTTGTGTTTGTAGTGGGGAGGGGGTTGATATTGACTCTGGGTGAACCGGTGCCAGGCGGGCGCGTGACCTTCCGAGTCGCCCGGCTGCGCCTCCTCCTCCTTCCCCCTTCTCCTGCGTCTTAACCTCAGACCAGCGAGCGAAAAACGGCGGATTAACGCTCCGCTTCATTATCAACGTGCAACAGTCGAAAAAATACACTCGCACAGTTTCTCTCCAATTTCTCACTTGGTTGATCTAATATGCAAAAAAGAAAAAGAATCGACCCATGACACAGGGTTATTATTTTGCTAATGTGAATTTTTTTTCAAGGGGGGGGCCAGCTAATGCTATTTTGGAGGAGTTAAAAAAAAAAATCCAATCAACATTCTGACCACAGAGTGGGGTCGTGAATATTTTTCTCCTTATGCCATGAGATTAAAACTTTGAATTAATAATCATTCGCATTCGACTGAAGGACCCAAGTGCCGTGGAGATTTTTAAGGTCCTTATTTGCATACTTTTAACATGCTTTGTCAACCCTGTCCACTTCAGCCGAGGAAACAGCAAGGAGAATGTTTGAATGATTACAGGACAGCATATCTGGAGAATTGGAGCAATGCCTGGTTTTCAAAGTAGCATTATGCAAACCATGCGACTCGGAACCTAGCATCTCTGATAGGCGAATGATAGGTTGTTGTTCAGGGAGCCACTGCAGGGACTGTTTGGGTTGACAGAGTGATAGTTCAAAGCTTTTGTGATTGCAGTGTTGGGGCCTCTCATTTTTCTTCCTAAAAGTGCTGAAGAGGGGGAGAGGGGAAAGAGAGAGTGAGAGAGAGAGAGAGAGGGAGAGGGAGAGGGAGGGAGAGAGAGTAAGAGGGAGAAAATACACTTGTGTGTTGACTTCATCCAGGTGCCTGAAGGGATTGTGAAGGTCAGATCGTTCAGCAGCGGCTGCCTCTGGATGAGTGCCTGTCACTGAGTGACACAACATCACGCCTCTCAGTATTCAAGACAGGACTTTCCTCCATCTGTAAATGGCACCTCCTCTCCAAACACTGCCTCCCATTTCTGTAGGGGCCCTGAACTCTCTCATTTCCCCCGCTGGCCTTTCTCTCTCTCTCTCTCTCTCTCTCTCTCTCTCTATCTATCTATCTATCTATCTCTTTATACCACTCCATTTTTTTTCTTCATTGGTTGTCTCTGTCTTTCTCTCCTGTCCTGACTCATTTCTCACCATCTCTCTCAGCAGTCTCTCTGCTCTCTTAAGTTATTTTCATGCCCTATTGTAGAAAGAAAAAAAACAATCCACCAAGACTTTTAACTCTTTGATATCCCCCCCCCCCTCCCGCTCCTTTTTTGTTTTAGGTAAGCTACTTATCTTTCTATTTTTTTTAAAAAAATGCTTGGCCCCCTTTTTGTGTAGCCTTTTGGTCACTTTTCTCCCACTCAAAGAGAAGCCATTTGCCTGTATCCTGTTTCCAGCAGCAAGCAACACGAGTTTGTCCATGGGACAATTATCCCGTAATGGTGATATGCATGAAGTGACAAAATCAGCGATTAAATCAGAGCGGTTCTGACAGCGTGCTCAAAACTGTCGGCTAATACCTGTGTGCTCAGGAGTGGTTAGGGAGTTTGGGGGATGGGGTTGGGGGGGGGGGGGTTGCTCTTTTCATTTGTCAGTGAGAAATCAAACTTAATTAAGGAGAATGACTGCATCTGTTCCATGCAAAAGCTTGCAGGGTCCATCAGCCCCCCAGGTGGTCAGATAATTAAAAACATATTTCTTCGCACTTAAATGAAGTTAGGCCGTCGGTGAACAGCTGTTTGGTGGAGAGAAGAGTCTCACCGGTGGAGGAAGAGGCAACTTCGCGTGCGCATTTATGTGTTTTTCTAATAATCATTGTTCTCCGGCATGTGTGTGTGTGTGCGTGTGTGTACAATATGTGTGTGTGTGTGTGTGTGTGTGTGTGTGTGTGTGTGGTAAAGACGCTTTCCTTGTTTGTTTGAAATTCTTTGGGTGCTTCAGAAACCTGCAAGCCAACCTCAACGGAACTCTTGAGTCAAGCACATTCATTTAACACAACCACTTTATTGAGGATTTGCTTGTCAAAGCTACCCTTCATGCAGCATGAACTTTTTCTCACCGGTGTTTGACTGTGCCCAGACTCATCTAATGTTGCCTTTGCCGGTCTTTCCAAAATGCTGGAAAAATATTTAACCTCCCCCCACCCACCCACCTCTATCAGCAGAGAGTTTTCTTCTAAAGCACAGAGGTCATTTTCAGCCCTTGTATCTTTCACAGTGAGACACATTATCAAAATGAATATTGGGGCCAAGCTTAATACAGAGGCTCTCACAGTGAGGATAATTCAGTGGTGAGATTGTATTTGGTAATGTTACACTGGTGGACAGTACCTTAAATGAACTCCAGTCCATCTGGGATGATGGGAGCTTGAAAGGAGGACTTGGTGTGTAATTCTGGCCTGTTGGTTTTGGTCATCCTCACCCAAGCTACCAGTGTGCTCCACACACACACACACACACACGCACACATAAACATACTTGCACGAATACATGAATACACATATACACACACATACTAAAAACTATAGTTTTCACTTCCCTGCGTTATTGCCGGCAGTCACGACACGCACATACTCACACACACACTCTCACACACACACACACACAAACACAAACACACAAATATACTTACACGAATACATGAATACACATATACACACACATACACACACACACACACACAAAAGGGTGATCTATTGAGGATTAAAGCATATCATCCTCCTATGGGCTAGTGTGATATATTGTAGGTACACGCGCATGATGAGTAACATAGCCAGTATCAAATCAATTCCGATTCGAGAGGGAGATCACGTTTTGATGTCTAATTATTCGATTCCATTTAAATGATTTCTGCGAGGCAGATAGCTCTCCAATGAAAGAGAGATATCCATATGAAATGGTGGGTAGTCCTCCAAATTGGACAAATGGGGCTGTTCTGCGCTCTTAGCCGGCCACAGATACACAGGAGAGCGGGAGAAGTGCTCGAGGTCGTTCTGTTTCTCCAAACGCTAATCCTCTGCCAATTAGTTTCAGCCCAGGAGGGCCTGGCATAATGGCGCGCCGCCGAATTATCACGCTCTTTCTCACACTCTCTCTTCGCCCGTCGCCATCAAATTAAATACGGCGAGGCCCGTGAACAATGTCTTATTAAAATCAACAATTGATCTCCTCTTTGTTCGCACAGCTTGTTCAATTAAACAAATGTGTACATCAAACCGTCATGATTTTTTTTTTCTTTTTAAGAGAGGGAAGTCACTGGGTTCAAGAGGAGGTCTCCGCACAACGCTTCCTGCTTGGGGGGATGTGTGGCTTTGAAGATCCACCAAAACCACACGATATCCCCTTTTTTTCTCCATTTGGCAATCGCACAAATAATTAGTCAAATCGGGGCAGCTTGTTGCACACGCGATGCATTTTTTTGCAGTGATACCAGAGCCTTGTGGGCTAAACCTACAGACAAATGTACTGATGTGAAACTCCAGATTGTCACTAGAACAGAAAACTGTTATCAGTGAATCCACAAAGACTAGCTCGCAGTTATTCCCTGATTCCCACTTCAAATCTCCACCAATTAAAAGAAAGAAAAAAAAAACACTGAATTTGTAGAATTAGTGTAATTTAACATAAACATTTGTCCTATGTGGTGCATGAGCTTGTTCATTTCCTTTGACTTTAGAGATGTAATGTCTTGCTGATGTTATTTAAAGAATATGAGAGACAGAGAGAGAGAGAGAGCAAGGGAGAGACAGATAGAGAGAGATGGCGAGAGAGAGGAGATTGAGGCGCAGATGCGTATGCAAACAAGTCACTGCGTGAAAAAGGGGGAAAAAAAGAGGTGGGTGAGGAGTCGTGATGGGAGCGAGGGAATAATGGGGGGGGGGGGTAACGACGAAGAGGTGAGGTGTCAGAGAGACAGAGAGAGCGAGAGAGAGGGAAAAAGAGAAAAAGAGGGAAAGAAAGAGAAAGTGCCCTCCCCTGTGAGGCGGCGAAGTGTGAGAACACTGTGAGCGTGCGGTGGAGGGTTAAGGCTGTCATTAGGACCTGTCGGCTCCCCCAAGAACTGCCTCGCAAGTTTGAACACTTCTGCCGCCGTTGTCACGGAGATCTGAACTGAAATTTTCACCGCGCACCTGAGACAGGATGAGCAACACCTCCCTAGACAGCGGAGAAGTCTCTCTCTATGTGTGTGTGTGTGTGTGTGTGTGTGTGTGTGTGTACATTGTGTATATGCTGTAAGTAAATGTACTCCAGTGTCTGAGTGTGACTTTGCATATTTATTCTTATTCTCGTCTCTGTTAAGAACAGAGGATTTAAGCCCTCATTTATATTCAGTGCTGGGAAGGTGCGGAAAGCAATAGCCTAGCCTAGCCTAGCCTAGCCTAGCCCTAGCCCTAGCCCAGCTACTCTGACTTACCATAATCGTCCATAAGGGAAATAAATAATATTACAAAGCACTGAGATCAGTGGACATCACCATTATTATTATATTCCTCAGCACAGCAGCACAGCAAGAGTCCATCTTAGGCCAGCCGTCCAACTTGCAAGCACTTAACGGGCAGTGTGTTATTGAAGTGGAGAGACTGATCTCAGAACAGTTGGGTGCTCCATTCTCGCATCAGGTTTCACATTTGCTGCTCGCTACTTCCGTCGGATGGACTCGAGGGTTTTTACGGACGGCTGCCGTCTTTGCTTGTTGTGGCTGCGGGGGTCCCAGAAGCAGACTGTGTTGTGCACCTCCCCCCCCCGCACCACCACCTCCACCCCCAGGGGAGGGTGGGGACGATGGCCTGAGGGGGGACTGTGCTGCTCCGGAGGCATCTGTGTCCTTCCTGCTCCCTGCGGGAGCGTGCTGGCCTGGAGGCCCCGGCAGAGACCTGGGCCTCGGTTGGAACATGCGGCTGGGACACAAGGCCTCTCCATGGGGGCCTGGCGTGCAGCTGCAGTGGGGTCCTCCAGGGCCGGAGCTTCCTCCTGGGAGCCACTATGTGCTGGAGATGTGTGTGTGTGTGTGTGTGCTGGAGGTGTGTGTGTGTGTGTGGTTTGTGTTGACTGTATGACAACTTACTGCTGCCTGGCTCTTTGCCACAGATATAGAAATACACACACTTACTATAGCACAGGGGTATATGTTTGCACAATTATGTGTTTTGAGTTTGTTCGTGTGTGTGTGTGTGTGTTTAGGTATGTTTTTAAGAAATAAGATGACTACATTCAGAATGAAAGAGTTTTTGCTGAGTCATGGCCAAGGCTCAGAAATTGATGTATCAGCTGTGGGTGTTTCTTCCAGAAGATCCTCATACGTTGTGTCCTCACATGTCAGCATCTCAGCGCAGTCTGCCCCAGATTGCCTTATGCTTTGTTACATGTGTTTATGTGAGTCTGTATTTCTGTGTTTGTGTGTGTGTGTGTGTGTGTGAGAGAGAGAGGGAGTGTGTGTGTGTGTGTGAGAGAGAGAGAGTGTGTGTGTTTGTGTGTGTTCTGCAGGGTGTGAATCTGTATGTGTGTGTGTGTCTGTCACATCTCTGTTTATGTCTGTGTGTGTGTGTGTGTGTGTGTGTGTGTGTGTGTGTGTGTGTGTGAATGTTGCGACTGCAGAGGGAGCCAGGCTGTGCCCCTAGATTCACCTGGGACCGCCACACACAGAAAGGCGCGTGTTGCTCCCTGGCGACACGCAGTTGTTTGATTCCCCTGAGTGTCTCTGCTGGAGTAAGCATCTGTTCTCAATTCTCCTCTTCTTCTTCTTCTTCTTCTTCCTCTCTCTCTCTCTCTCTCTCTCTCTCTCTCCCTCTCTCTCTCTGTCTCTCTCTTTTTTGTTTCCCTCTGTTCTGTGTCAAAGTTTGTCATGTCTCTTTCTCTCTCGCTTCTTTCTCTGTCTCTGTCTCTCTCTGAGCTTGTTATGAAAGAGACCACATCTCATGTGAAAATATGCCTCCGACTGCAAAAATGTGGAAAAAAATATCCCGCGCTAGTTTTGCATGACTGTCAAAATGTCATAATAATTGGGTAGGAATGTTGGTTGCCCTTTCTTAGCCTTTGAAGGGATACATTGACCCCTTTCCTTCCCTCTCTCCATCACCCTCTCTTTGTTGTGCCAGGGCATTGTTTTGACTGTGGAAACTGTCACATATCTTTGAGGTGCAAAACATACCACCTCCACTGAGTAATATTAATGTCAAACACCTTGAAATGAAATGAGAAAAGAGGAAGAAGAAGAAGAAGAAGAAAAAAATACCCTAAGAAGAAGAAGACGACGACGACACTGTGCAGTTAACATGCATGGCGTACACCAGGTGACATAAACAAAAAGTGAAATTTCCTTTTTTCACAAGTTGCATCGCAGCAGGGGCATTCAAATGACTAGGGGGAACATATGTGCAAATCGTAGCCTAAACAAAGCTGCATAATTTATCTTTAAGAACAATGCCATTTGAAAAGTGTGGTCCTTGGAGCGGATGCAAACTAGCTGAAACAGGACAAGATGACAAACAGCAACAGTGTGTTGTGTTGTCTTGGCTTTGATGTGATTAAGGCTAGAGCGTCCTTTGTAAATTTGTCAGCTAGCTGTTTATTGCTAGCTGTTATGTCTGAAATACCAAGGTCATTTTTCACTGTGAAAATTGATTTGCTGTAATTGGAATTTGGAAACGGACTCTTTTGTATGTTTAAATATATTCATTTTCTAAGCAAATAACTGACACATTACATTATACTATATTGCAAAAATATATGTTTAGTGGACAATACATTTGTTTTCCCCAGACTGTACTTTCAGCAAATGAAAAGTAGCCTACATCACTAATTTCTTTGGCCAAAAAAAGAAATCTTCCTTAAACTGATCAACTGGTTCTTCATATTTGCCCCTTTCTGTTCTTCCCTGATATTCATATTTTTTTGTCTTAACAACCTGCCATCAGTATGCGCATATGAATCGAAAGCTCGGTGGAAGCGCTGCGATAATGGGGAGCGAGCGAACAAAGGCGTCCCCCCAGCTCTGGGGCCTGGTTTTGGGGGGGTTGGGGTACAAGAAGGACTGAGGAGGAGGAGGAGGAGGAGGAGGGGGAGGAGGTGGGTGTTCTGGGGGAAGTCTTAGTAAGGGAAAGGGGGGGATATTCATCACTGTCTACTAGAACAAAGAGAACCTGTGGAGTGGGCTAAGAACAGAGCGCCTTCCACTGGGCTCCAGGAATATATTAGAGCGCAGCAGCAGCAGCAGCAGCAGCAACAGCCATGAGTCGACTCTGCCAGAGGGAGAGAAAGAGAGGGGCAGAGAGGAGGAAAGATGGAGAGAGGGGGGGGGTGGGGAGGTGGAGAGAAAGAGAGAGAGGGAGAGAGAGGGACACTGAGATGGAGACAGAGAGAGGGACAGAGAGGAGGAAAGATGGAGAGAGAGAGAGAGAGAGGGGAGGGGATAGAGAAGTGGAAAGAAAGAGAGAGAGAGGGACACTGAGATGGAGAGATGGAGACAGAGAGAGGGACAGAGAGGAGGAAAGATGGAGAGAAAGGGGGAGTAGAGAGGAGGAAAGAGAGAGAGAGAGACACTGAGGTGGAGAGATGGAAACAACAGAGAGAGGGACAGAGAGGAGGAAAGGGAGAAAGAAAGAGAGAGAGAGAGAGGAGAGATGGGTGAAAGAGAGCAGAAGTGAGAGAGAGAGAGAGAGAGCGAGGGAGAGAGAGAGAGAGATGAGAGGCAAAAAAAGATGGAATGAGAGGAGAGTCCCCATTTTGTGCTGTTGCTTCTCACTGCTCTCCAGATGAGAGGCTGGGAGGCTGAGAGCTCTGCAACAGATAAAGCTACAGTAGCTTAGCTTAGCTTTAGCGTGAGCCACTGCACTCACTGTTCCTCATTATGAGAGCAGAGAGGAACAATTGCATGCATACATCCACACACGCAGCACACACACACACACAAAGCAGACAGACGGTTAACTCACATGAACCCAGAAATGTAGCCACTGACACGCAGCTTATAAACTGCCTTTGTTGTGTGCATATACACACACACACACACTCTCTCACATACACACCCACACACACACTCCTATCCACAAACACATACAGTACATGTACATATGCACACATGCACAAAGATATTCACACACACATGTTCACGCACGCACATGCGCACAAACCTGCTGTACCCAGACATACTGTCATATTTACACACTCAGACACCCATAGACTCTCACACACTTAACTGCGCTTCCTCAGTCAAGTGCACTGTAAAGCCCGAACTGGAGTATAGCGTGTGTGTGTGTGTATGTGTGTGTGTGTGTACTTATTTTGTGTTGTGTGTATGTGTGTGTGTGTGTGTGTGTGTGTGTGTGTGTGTGTGTGT
>JASCQY010000068.1:2961593-2964093 GCA_030264315.1 Sardinella tawilis
TGCGTGCGTGCGTGGATCTGTTCTCCACGCGCCCCATCCCGTACCCTCCTGTCAACGTCACACGCGCAGTGCATGCCAAGTGTGCCATCTGTTGCTATCTGCTTCGTCACTGCAGAAATTAATTAAAGGAGGATTTGGCGTGATCGGGATAGGGAAAGGTGGGTGTGGGGCGTTTGGAAGGGGAAAGAGAGAGAGAGAGAGAGAGAGAGAGAGAGAGAGAGAATAAGACAGAGAGAGAGAGAGAGAGACAGAAAGACAGGAAGAGAAAGAAAGAGTAAGGCAGAGAGATATAGACAGCAAAAGAGGGAGAGAAAGAGAGAGTAAGACAGAGAGAGAGAGAGAAAGGGGGTCTTTTTTGCGCTCGCTGAATAATGCTGTGCACTCAAAGTGGCGCCGCTGGCACCACAACCGCCCTCCATCTTATCAGCTTCTTCTAGCTTCTTTTTTTTCCTGAGGAGTGTGCAGTAATTTAAAAGATATGCAAAGGGAGCCGCTCTTTCTCTCTCCCTCTCTCTCTCTCTCTCTCTTTCTCTCTTTCCCTCGCTCCGGCGTAATGGAAAGACACAGAGACAGATGTGTCAGAGATGCTTGCGAATGGCAGCCGGAAGCGCTGACAACGCCGCCGCATAGTAAGCATATGCTAATGCTTAAAGAAAACAAACAAAAATAACACAAAAAAGAGGCTTTTGACTTGACTTGCTTTTTTAAAGTTTTGTTTGTTGTCTAGTCATTTTTTTTTTATCATTTGTTTATTTTGGTTTTTGCAGACAGCTCCACCGATAACCTTCCCGAACCAAAAAGCTCCCGTCACTTATCTCAGTTGCTGTGGCAACGGACGGGCGATGCGCTGCCATGCCGTGCCTCTGTACCGTGCTACGGCGGGGCAACGCCGCCTGGCTGGCGCCCAGACAGGTGACTGACGGTGTCACAGCAGGTGAGCGCCGCGGGCCCCCCGGGTAACTGGGACTCTGGAGTTGAAGATGAACGAAGAGAGGAAGTGAGGGAGAGCAAGGAGGAGAGAGTGACAGAGAGAAAGAGAGAGAGAGGGAGGAGAGGGAGGGGTGGGGTGGGGGGGAGTCAAATGTTATGTAACCCAGTTTGGTGCTTGATTTTCCGGCTCGTCATGCCAGCGAATCCCCTGCTGCCTTCCAGTGACGTCTGTGAGCTGAAGGTGAGCGGGGGTGTCTCGGGAGGTGAAGAGAGCAAAAGTGTGCATGTCTTCGTCAGAGTGTGTGTGTGTGTGTGTGTGTGTGTGTGTGTGTGTGCTGTGTATGTGTGTGTGGGTGTGTGTGTGTGTGCATATGCTTTATATTACTGTGTTCCTATTCTTGAGTTAGAATTTGTGTTCTTGTGTTCTTACAGGCATCTGAATGTGTATGTATGTGTGTGTTTGTGTGTGAATATATATGTGTGTGTGTGTGTGTGTGTGTTTACTTGTGTATCTTTGGCACTCCAAGGACTGCGTTGACCCCTGGGACCACCAGAGTAATGTGCTGTGGGTTATTTATGTTTACACTAATTTAGCGGACACTTTTATCCAAATTGGCTCATGCTTCAGTGAAAGCGGCATTCATTTTATCAGTGCCCTCTGAGGCTCCCTCCCCGACTCGAACCTCTGACTTTGCTGCATGGAGAAGCGCAGCCATAAGCACCCAAGGAGCTTAATACCAACAAGATTATTACACAAACTCACAGTCCTCCTCCTCCTCCTCCTCCCTGCATTTGCACACACACACACACACAAACATACACACACACATACACAAAGGTACACAAGTGCTTACACTCATCCAGTCATGACAGTGCTGAGGCAAATGCACCTTGGTTCTTTGATAACCAACAGTCACCAGATGTATACTAGTCAAACAAACACAAACACACCTCGTATTTACTGTACATGTCACGAGGACACACCAGCTCTTTCACACAATTCATGTCACAAAAACTCACACACACACACACACACACACACACACACATACAGTATCCACACAATTTGAAATACACATCCTCATACTTTCAATCTCTTCCTCTCTCCATCCCTCGCTCAACCACTGCAAACAGCAAATTAGTCTCAGTCCACATGGCTCTGCATGTTATTCCATGCTGTTCGGCTCACTAGTCCATCTCAGACCTGTGACAGACAGAGAGAGGGAGAGATAGAGAGAGAGAGAGAGAGAGAGAGAGAGAGAAGGGAGGGAGGAAGGCCTTCTCTTCTCCCTCCCTCCCTCTCTCCCTCCCTGAGCTTCTGGATGATCATAACTCCGGCTGTCGCTCTCGTATCCCCTGCATTGATTGGAGGGATCTATTTTCTCATTTTGCTTAAGACGGAAGGCTCCTAAGACATCTTTATCCTCCGCTCGACGCAACGTTGCTCCCAGCGCGCTCATTTACCATTTTTATCGACCACGTGTTGCTTTGGGATACTGGAAATCTTAACGGAATAAATAAATAAATAAACAAATAAACAACGTTATTATCGTAATCCGGTTTATCGCTA
>JASCQY010000068.1:2969093-2971666 GCA_030264315.1 Sardinella tawilis
CCCAGCCCTGCCGAGTGCCACAGCAGAGGCTGTGAAGGTCGCCGGGGCCACAGCCACGGAGTCATCGACCTCCGGGAACATTACGGAGAGCGCGGCGGGAAATTTAGGAGCACGGCAGGGAGAGAGAGGGAAAGTGCAGGAGAGTGATGGAGAGAGTGAGAGTAAAAGTGTGTGCGTATGTGTGCACGTGTGCAGGCTTGACTGTGCGTGTGTGTGTGTGTGTGTGTGACTGAGTCGTGTGTTTGTGTGGAAGCATTTTCGTGTGCAGCTCACAGGCCTACGTGTCTGAAAGAGAAGGCTGAAGTGTGTGTGTGTGTGTGTGTGTGTGTGTGTGAGTGTGTAAGGCAGTGTGTATTTGTGTGTATGTGAGGCACTGTGTGATTTGTTAGGTCTACAGACAGCAGTCAAAGGACAATTCTCCCGGCCTCATTTCTCACGGAGCCTGTGTGCTGAAATACCTCCTTCCCTGCCTGCACACTTCATATGACTGATATTTGTCAATTTATTGCTGCTGTGGCAATTTACTGCGCGTATAGGCCACCTTTACAACCTGAATGCAGACAGCACTCTCACCATAAAGGGGTGTGTGTCTGTGTGTGTGTGTGTGTGTGTGTGTGTGTGTGTGTGTGTATGCGTGTGTGAGTGTGTGTGCGAGTGTGACTGAAAGTGAGCAACAGAGACGGTAGCAGAGAACTCTGTGAGAAAGAGAGATGATATAAGCAGGAGAGTGAGAAACAGGCAAAAGAAAAAGAACATAGAGAGAATGAAGTAAAGAGAGAGAGAGAGAGAGAGAGAGAGAGAGAGAGAGAGAGAGTTGGAGACACTGAACAAGAGTGGAAGGAAAACGAGAGAGAGTGAGAAAGAGAGACGGGAGAGCCCACAGGGGTTCTAATTAAAGCCGGTGCGTCGCTGTTGTGTGCTGTCGCCACGCGAGTGTTGACGGGGAGGCCGGGATTTCGATGAGTCATCACCACGCCACTCATGCTTCGTCCAGAGGGCAGAGTCGGCTCTGAGACAGCCAAAAAAGAAGGCAGGCAAGCGTACAGGCCATCTCGCGGCACCATGGGAGCATCTAAGCAACCACATCCCCACCACTCTGCTCTCCCCATCTCGTTTGTAAAAAAAAAAAGAACAACAAAAAAACTAATGAGAACGCCAGTCAAAAGACTCGGCCCTCCCAATGTCTGCTCAAGAAAAATAATTACACCCCGTGCCAATACATCGGCGCATTGGACTCATTAATTCACTGCGCGACGCCGAGTCAGAAGGTCACCGAGAAGCTCCCGGAATACATCGCCAAACACAGCGCGACAAAGATAATATTTGAAAAATAAGAGGTGTGTGTACAAAGCAAACGCTGCTATCTGTGTACAACAGTGTCACAATGATGAAACGCAGCAGAAACCATTAGCATAGTCATTAGCATGGACTCTAAAGACGGTCTGAATTATAGTCCTGTGTGGCCCGCGTCCGATGCAAGCGTTCGCCCCAAGATTTATTTTTAGTGCCAATTAAACATCTCAACGCAACGTTTAATATATATATACTGATGATTCTCAAGAAATCATCCTCAGTGGTCTTTAATCATGGTGGCCAGGGCTTGTTTAATAGTCGTGAAGTGCACAATCACAGTTCTTGAAGCCGAATTGGATGTGGAAGCATGTTTTTAAGCCTCTCAGGACCCCGGCGGTCCATTCATCATGTGCCACACTAGCGTATTAGTGCAATATCCGTATTGATTCACGCGGCTGTGCACGCTCATTAAGGTGGGTATCACTTACGGGAACACAGAGTGCCTACTCAGTGCATTCCTCATGGAATGCACTCTTTTAAATCTGACCTTTTCCCTCTGCGCTATGCCTTGGTTTGTTTGTCTGTTTGTTTGTTTTTTTGTTTTTCAATGCAGGGACAACAGGTAATAGGTGAGAGAAACCAGTGTACTGCTCTAAACAACGTCCCATATAAACAGCAGCTAAATTGGAAAACAAATCATTAATCATTACAGTCTTAAGCGAGGAAAGTAGAATAGTATTACATCGAGGTGTCGAGTAACTGTATTCCCCAAACAAACCGTCTCGACTTTCTCATAGTTTACCAAGACCTGAAACTCTCTAAATCGTGGACCACAGGAGCGGAGGCGACAGGGGGATCGTTCTGGGGTTTAGCGTGGCTCCTTAAAAACGAGGCAGAGGGCACAGCTTCCTAGCGCGTGGCGTGGGCCTGCTTTTCACCAAATCTCACAGTCATCCGTCATGGCGAAAAAGCCGACACACTCCACGCCAGTGCCCCCTAATCTCCAGAGTGCACGAGGAGCAGGGAAAAGTAATAAAAATGCATTCTTTTTTTTTTCTTTTCTTTTTTTATCCAATTCCTGGATTCTGCAAAACACTTAGAGAATCACATTTATTGGTCCCACAGCAGCACTGGTTCTGTGATGAACTAGGCTCAGAGCAATCCCACAGTTTTTATAATGGCCTTTTTTTCTCTTCTTTCTTTGGTCTTTTGTTGAGGTGGCTCCCTTCCGAGCTGTGACTAGCGTCTGTGTGTGTGTGTGTGTGTGTGTGTGTGTGTGT
>JASCQY010000068.1:3087357-3097591 GCA_030264315.1 Sardinella tawilis
CACACACACACACACACACACACACACACACACACTCACACACTCACACACACACACACACACACACACTCACACACTCACACACACACACACACACACACACGCACGCAGAGCCTTAAATTTGTTGCTGTTGCTTATACATACATATCCTGCACCTATCATTCTTCAGATATCAACCTTCCCTGCTTGACATCTTCACCACCTTCCCTCAGTGTTTTCTTATCCACCTGTATGGCACCCCAGATTGCATCATGTTCCCTCCACTTTTACAACCAGTGGCTATATATTACACAGTCATGGTTTATGGTCAGCAGATAAAGGTTAACCCTCTCCCACCCCTGAGTGGGATTTTCTCTCTCTCTCTCTCTCTCTCTCTCTCTCCATCTCTCTCTCTCTCTTTTGTCTCCTTCTGGCAGTGGGAGGGGTCTTTTCCCTGGGCGTCTACACCATCCTCTTCCTGAAGCTCTACTCCTACAGGGACGTGAACAGGTGGAGCCGCGAGATTAGACACGCCAAGGCCCGCACCCTCTCCCGCTCACACTCTTGTGAGTCCAGTCTCTGCTTGGGAGCTTATCACACACTTACCACCACCACTGTGGCCAGTCAACAGAGAGCTTTAGTGTTTGTGTGTGCCACACCCTGTACTAAAACAGAGAACTGTGTTAATGATCGCTAACCCTTAGAATGGAGGTCTGTTATTTTGTTTATTTGGTTTGGTTGGTTGGTTTTTGTTGTTGTTGTTTTGATGAAAAACAAAACAATATCTAGGACAGGATGTGGACTTAAGATGGCTCCAGCAATAGCAACTCCCAAAAATAAGTTTTTAAATCTTCAGGAACTGTGTTGCATAACAGACTAATGATGGATTTTTAGAACATTGTGCTATTCAAATATCAAGAAGTTGGCAACAACCATGTTAAATCTTACCCTCAAAAGTCTGAAACCACCACAATTATGCCCACATAAAAGGCTCATTGTGTGATTAACTTTGCAGATACAGTATAAAGTAAGTATTAAAGCAACACATCACCATTTGTGGAAATATGTTAATTTTCCATCTCCCCTCGAGTTAATTAATTGAGCCATACCTTTCTCCTGTTCTCCTGTTTACCCAGTCCTGTGTCTGGCAATTTTAGCTCCAAATTGGCATGTATCACTGAGTCGAATTGGACCGTTAGCATCTCATCTGGTCTAATCCGCTTCAATGATAAATGTTAGCTTGGAGCTTAAATAGGTATAGCCAGACTGAGAGAAGGACTGGATGAACAGGAGAAAGATATGGCTCAATTAATTAACTCGAGGGGAGATGAAAAATGAACATATTTCCACAAATGGTGACATGTTGCTTTAAGCTGCTAGGCACATTTTGTAAAATTTTCTAAAAATATCAAAATAAATTTTTAAAAAGTCTGTATATACCCCAGAAGTTCCTTGTCTGCTAAAATAGATAGTGTGTTCACTGGCCATTAGAGCCTAAGAGAACAGCCTTCAGAACATCTGCCTGCCTGCCTGCTTGCCTGCCTGTCAAGTAAAAAAGACTAGATTGCATGCCACTGCAGCATTTGATGCTGTCAGTGGAGAGACGTGTGTGCTAATTTTCACCCCGAGAGCCGTGAGCGCTGCAGAACTGATGAGTTGTTATTGCCCCCACACTTTCACCCCTCCCACCCCCCATCCCCATGCGGTGCTGTCTGTTTGAAATGCAGCTGATCTAGTGGGTCTGATGTGTTGGGTTTGGAAAGGGGGGGGGGGGAGCTGATGGAGGTTTAATTAGTTTCAGTGTGCGCCTCTGCCTGCTTAACTTCTGTGACCCGCGTGTCTTTGGCTCTGCCGCTGTTTACCGGGAGGAGATTCTGCCGTTTAGTCAAATATTGAGTCTTTTATTACAAAGCAAACAGTGCACACGGATGCATTTGCCGCACACACACACGCTCAGATATTCACACACACACACACACACACACACTCACACACACTTACTCATGTGCACACACTCACATACACAAATACCAACTGAAGTTCATGTGCACGCACACATACACATGCATACATACTGTACACACATGCACACACACACACACACACACAAACACACACACACACACGCTCGCACACAAAGACCTACAGGTATGCATGTCAACAGATCTTCGTGTGTGTGTGTCTGTTGTGCATGGATCTGGCTCAAACACAGCGAACATATTATCATTCATGCCCACTCTTCCTTTCAATTTAAGTTTGTCACTGCCATTATCTCTTCCTGGGTGGTATGTCAGTATCGAACCTGTGCTCTGCTGCCACCTGCTGGTGCCAAAGATAGCCTTGGCAGATCAGTTCAAACATTGCATCTACAGTATGACTACTGTATGCAATTGAACAGCATGCATATCATGTCATGATGGCTATAATATGGATGAAAAAATGTATAGGTTTCATTTCAAAATGGCAAAAATGTATAGGTTTCATGACCCTACTCTCCCTGCCAGTGAAATTGAGAATCACAAACAAGCAAAAAATGCAGACGTTTACATAATAAGCATCTAAACATGATGGATCTTGGACGGTATTATTTTCTACTTTCACAATGGCCTTTGTTTTCTTTGTTTTGTCTCCTCAAACTTAGTTGGAACAGAAGCTTTCAGTAATATCAAGGTCATACCTGTAAAGTTATTTTTCAAATGGCTCAGACAATGATGCACTGAAAGAGGTATTGGGTAAAGCTCCTTACCATGTCCAAGCCTATAGTATATAAATTCTAAAATCTGTAAATAATAGAAATATAAGAAGTTAGAAAACATTTAGGCACCTCACACATCAGTTACACATTAAGAGTGTATTAGATTCCTCGCCTCCTCTGCCGCTGTGTTTATCTGGGGGTAGTGAAGGCTGATCTGCTGCTAAGCTTCAATTTTTATCGGAGTCTCTGCTGAGTCTTACTTGATTCTCCCTTTTCTAGGTCCATCTGTGCACAAAGCCAATGGGCTGGCGGCCCATGCTCAGGTGACCTACCCGGGCAATCTCACACACAGAGGTAAGCTTCTGGCTCTCTCTGTCTCTCTCTCACACACACACACACACACACACACACACACACTTCGGAGAGTAGGCACAGAGAAGTGCAGGCGATCTTTCCAGCCATGACCCAGTGAAAAAAAAAAACTTTTCATATGGAAAATTAAATCGAGTGATTTATGCAAAAACGTGTTTTGATGTAGAGGGATGCCTCGGCACGTTGTCAGCTCCGTTTCTTTATGGGCGCGCCAAGCGTTGGGTCACAGTTGCCATCGGGGCATGAAGGGGCACTCTGACTGTGCCAAGGCCTGTGCCTGTTTGGGGTTTTATATGCTCCAGGCTCTGTAGTGAAGTGAACTGGACAGAGGAAGCCATGTGAGAAGCCAGCTTGCAGCTCGCAGTTGTAGCTGGAGCTGTGTGCTGTAGGTCTAAGAAAATGAGAGGAGACCGAGTGCAGTAGTTAATGACTGTGTAAGATTTAAATGGTAAATGGACTGCATTTATATAGCGATTTTTAACAATCAATATCTGAGGTGCATCATGTTGTAATAGGTTTTGTGCATCAGGTCCCCGAAATGCACAAGCCTGATATGAGTTTTGTCTGCCCATCTCGTCTCATCCTTTGTAGATTTGTATTACTTTGTCTTCGCCCCGACACTGTGCTATGAGCTCAACTTTCCCCGGTCGTCAAGGATACGTGTCCGCTTTCTGATGAGGAGACTGTTTGAGATGGTAAGTGAGAAGAGGCCACACAACACAAATACATCAGAAATGCCCATTCCCTTATCCCCTTATAGTCAGGGATGTGGTTCATATTATGGTGAACTTGATATTAAATATTACAAATATTAAAATCCCTCCACAGCTTTTCTTCATACAGTTGCTGGTGGGACTGATACAACAGGTATGGTACAGTATCTGATTTGTCATCTGGTCAGTTTTGACAAAATATTTTACCTGTTATGGCTGGCAATATAATATATAAGCATCAGTTGCTACTCTGGAAAGCTACTCTGCTTTCCAGAAATAAACCCATAAAACTGACAGTGGTTTTAGTTTGTATTTTCTCCTTATCTTTTGCAGTGGATGGTTCCTACCATTCAGAATTCCATGAAGCCATTTCAGGTATGGATTTGCTACTTAGCTTAAATGTTTAAAATCTCTCACCTGGCCTTGTACTGTATTGCCAAGGGTCGCTGATACTGATGAACTGATTAGTCTGTGATAATAGATTACGTATTGAAGGTTATATTATTAACTTAGTTCCCTAAATTACATTTTAACATTTAGTTAGGTTCTAATTTGAAGGTGGAATTTTTAGTTTGAACCTTTCATTCTTTTCCTGTTCCCATCCAGGACATGGACTTCTCCCGAATGATGGAGCGCCTGCTTAAACTAGCAGTGAGTATTGGGCAGAGAGAAAGATGAATGTGATGGAGCATTTAAAAAAAAAAAAACGTGATTTGTGTGGTGTGATCCTTCACTCCTCTCCTCCTCACCTCAATCCACCTTACGTTCTTGTCCTCCCATCCTCCTCCCCTTCCTCTCCTCCCCTCTCCTCTCCTCTCCTCATCGCTCCACCCCTCCGTCTCCCCCAACAGGTCCCCAATCATTTCATCTGGCTCATCTTTTTCTATTGGTTTTTCCACTCCTCCATGAATTTCGTAGCTGAGCTGATGCAGTTTGGCGACCGGGAGTTTTACCGGGACTGGTGGTGAGTATCTGTTGTCAGATTGTCTGTCAGTCTGTCTCTTGTGTTCATTGAGGCAGTGGTGTGTTCACATTATACCTTGAAATGGCAGGCTAAAACCCATTTTGACGGTCCATAGTCACATGTAAGTGAGCAAGAGACACTGCAAGTCAGTGGTGATGCTTTTTCCTGTTGATATGAGAATGCAGTAAGTTGTTGGCTGTGGCTGTGGATATCTTCTGATGGGTGTAACGAAGGATGAAGGATTCATCTTCATGTAATGACTTTCTGATGTTTGCTCTGTGTGTGTGTGTGTGTGTTAGTGTGTTTGTGTGTGTGTCATGTTGTGTAGAGCGTAGCGCAGTGCTGATCAAACGCAGACCGTCAAAGTCTTTGTTGTCGGCTTTCTCGTGATTCGGTGGCCAGGCCGGGTACGGTGGTTGATTGACGGATCAGTGGCGCGAGCCGTTCCGAGATGTCTGTTCAAAGTTTGTTGTTGCATTTGCCGGAAGAGCCAGAGAACGCACTGTCATCACTCCTGACATCACAAACTTTCTGTTCGGACTCTTTCAGATAGCTGATGGAAGGAGACATTTTCCTAGATGGACTCGTGGTATGGAGAGAGAGGGAAAAAAAAAAAGTTTTTTTTTTTCCTCCCATGAAGCTCCTTTGACGTTGTGTCTTTATTCTCCAGAAGGGCCCTCTTTGGGGGATTAACTGTGCGCTAAATTCAGTTCTTGTCTGGTCTGGCGTTTTTCACAGAGACTGTCCAGAGGAAGTCATTTAGCAGCCTCTGGCTTAAGCACGGCTGGCGTCGGTCTGCACAGAGGCTGATAAGAGCCGTATGGAATAAAAATGGCCGTCATCGCGGGGGAACTGTGGAATGGGGATGCATAGGAAAAGTTTAGCTCTTATTCTATTTATTTATTTAGTTAGTTTCTTAGATGTCTGCTGCTGCCTACTTTTGAATGTTTGTGCGTATGTGTTACTGTAATTTCTGTTTGTGATGTGTTGTGTGTGTGTGTGTGTGTGTGTGTATGAATGAATGAATGCACATTCATTTGTGTATGTGTATGTGCGTTTATGTATGTACATAGTCATTTGTGTGTGTGTGTGTGTGTGTACACACACTATAAATGTATCGACTTGTATACATGGGTGTGTGTTTCTTTTTTTTCAGGAACTCAGAAACTGTCACATATTTCTGGGCTAA
Organism: Sardinella tawilis; assembly: GCA_030264315.1. NCBI lineage: Eukaryota > Metazoa > Chordata > Actinopteri > Clupeiformes > Clupeidae > Sardinella > Sardinella tawilis. Next base: position 3,093,270 of record JASCQY010000068.1, read on the forward strand.
TTGGAACATTCCAGTGCACAAGTGGTGTCTCCGGTGAGCATAGCATCTGGGCTCTTTCATTAGTGCTACCATGTGAAAAATCATTAGTCTGTAATAATAACACATTCTGCTGGCAGTTTAAACACTTACACAGACACCCTTTACAAGGCAAAAGGCCAATCGCATGAACAGATATCATCAATTAGCAGGCTATCATGGGTACTGTAGATCCGAACCAAACCAATTGCCTCGGCCTGTAAAAACCAGAGCCAATGACAGGCCCTGGAGTCTCCTCCCTAGGCTGTTAAAAAGGCCACACAGTGGACGTTATGTCCTCTCAGCCTTCCTGTCAGATTAATTACTACTGTGGGCGTGTGTTGTTTCCTCCACAGCCACTTTTACAAGCCCATGCTGAGGAGAGGTGTGAACAAGTTGCTCGCCCAGACCGCCGTCTTCCTGGTGTCCGCCTTCTTTCACGAGGTTTGCGGGGGCTCCAATAAAGCCGTCACACACTCGGGGAAAACACACATAAACACACACACTTACATATACTGTAGAATTACACACACAAATATATTGTACACACACAAATTCACACGGACACACACACAAACACACACACACACACAAAAAAGAAACTAAGTCATACATACAGTAAGCATGCATAGATGAGAATGCAAATAAATGGCACAACTATGCAAAGATGCATACCCACAGATCTCACATCTGACAGTATCAAAGCAGTCTCACGTGACGATCATTTTGGCGATTTCCCTAACTTGAATGAAATATGAATACAAATGCTTTTACACACAGAGAAATACACTACATTATTCTTGCCTATGTCTGGAACTAATGTGATATAGTTTGCAAGCGTTAACTGTCTTTTCTCTCTCCCCCTCCCCTCTGCTGCAGTACTTGGTCAGCGTGCCTCTGAAGATGTTCCGTCTGTGGGCGTTCATGGGCATGATGGCTCAGGTCTGAATCTTGCCATCCTCTCTCTCTCTCTCTATCTGTCTCTCTCTTTCTCTCTCTCTCTCTCTCTGTCTCTCTCTTTCTCTCCAGACACTTGAGTACCACCCTCATTCATTTTTAACATCACGTGGGAGTAGCAAAGCCGTTGCTATTTGATTTAATTTGTTTTATATTCAAAGATTGCTTGCCTCCGTCTTTTTATTTAATAACTGACTGCCCCACCATCACCATCACCATCACCACCACCACCACCACCTTCTCCTACTGTTTTTCTTCTTTTCCTTCAGATTCCACTGGCTTGGTTTGTGGGACGGTTCCTGAGGGGTAACTACGGCAACGCGGCCGTCTGGATCTCACTCATCATTGGACAACCAGTGGCTGTGCTCATGTATGTCCACGACTACTATGTGCTGCACTCCCTTGAGGTGGCTGGACACAATTGATAAAGCAATACCATTTCTCCCCGTCTGTACAGGAAAAATGCCGAATGTATATGAACAGTATATTTTTTCAAAGGGAAATCTTTTTTTTTTTTCCAAAAGGATACAGCCTTGGCCCCAGATGGATTGTAATAAATTAATATTGTATTAATATTGTATTCCATGTGAAAGAATTTCCCCATCTGAGACCAATTCTCTGGCAATGCACTTACATCTTGCAGGGAGGAGCTTGTTGTGAGGTTATCTTGTGCAATTGTCCTGACACCACCACTGCCCAAAGCACTAGAACATTTTTTTATGCCTTTTTATGTTTCTTACTTGAACCTCCAGCACTATGATGATCAATGCAAATGTGGTCTTCTCATATACGTACATACAGAATGTATCTGCCTACTACTGGTATTTGTGTGAGTGATTGCTGTTGCCTACTGCAATGCTTTATGTGCTGAAAACTTTTCTTTTATGATTGTTTCTTTAGCTACACTGTATAGCAGTGGCACACATGTTTTGTGTGTATTTAATCATGTGTATTTATTTTTCTATAATTAGTGTGATCAGTGTCATTGAAGATAATTGATTTCGGGAATTGTGTTCGCTCTTTGCACTTTATAAACCTGCATGTGTGTAATTTGCAAAGTTGTGGAGGTGTTCCTTTTGAGAGGAACATAGCACAATGCAATTCAAAATCGTGAAGTACTTTATTTGCACAATGGATAGAAAGCAATGCTCTTCTGCAATTATGAGTTCAAATTATCAACATATTTGTCGATTTACTGTGATGTCTGATTGAAAATTCAGTGTTCTTGGCTGAGGCGCCTTTTCTTTGAGTCAAATTCTGCTTTGGTTGTCTTTGCATGTTATGGTTGAGTTGCATTTCAAACAAGCTTCTTGCCAATTCTTACTTGTGCCTGTAAATTCTTTATGCTGTAGTCTTGTGAATAATTCAGTCTATTTCCCCCCAAAAGTGCAAGCAAAGTACAGTATTAGTTTTATGTGCATTTACAAACATATTAGGTTCTTTGGAAGAGCCTCCTCATCTTCAATGTGAATTGAGATATTGAAAAATTACTGGGGCTTATCTTCATTACATTTGAAGGATTTTTTTCGTCTGACTTAATTTCATTTCCTATCAGATCTTTTCAAGTGTTTCATAGTCTGCCGTAGCACTGATGTCAAGTCAAGTGGGAGGTGTATTAACAACTCCTTACCTTTCAAACAGCATAAAGTATCAAGACACCCAAGTATATCAAGTATGAACACAACCAAACATGAAATTAAGTCACCGTTTTAAGTCTGGGGGTGAACGAGACTGACTTAAAGGAGAAGTTCGGTGTGAATCAATCCATAGCCCTGTTATGGGTCACTGAATGCTGTCTGTACCAAAAAGCACAAAAAAATGTATGCAACATAGGCCGAGTTATAAACCAATAACTATTGTTAACTAAAAGGGGCATAGCGAAATTAAACTGAAAGTAAGACACTATGCCCCATTTACTTAAGTGTTAGTTGCCCAGTTCATTATTCAGCCCATGTTGTATCAAATGTTTTCGTTCTTTTTCCTATACAGCATTCAGTGACCTTGAACAACAGGGCTATGGATTGATTCACACCGAACTTATCCTTTTAATTTCATGTTTGGGTGTCTTATTCCTTTTAGATATGTGAGCAAGTCTTCATCTCGGGACTCTGAGCTTTGTCCTCCTGTGTTTTCACTATTCTGGAGAGTTTTGTACGTGCAATGCAATGCAATGCAATGCAGTACTCAGGTGTATTTCTGTACACTGAGACCTTTGGCAGCTGCGTCACCAGTGAAATAAAATCCTGCCCATGGACCCACCTCAAGCTTCTTCTCTCAGTCTTTCTCTCCTTCTCTCCTTCTGCTCCCTGTGTATGTGTGGGTGTGGAAAAAAAAAGAAAGTATTGGTGCTTCTGTGTGAGAATAATGCCAAGAGCATGACCCCATGTTCATACAGTGCCTATAAAAGGGTTTTTTATTTGTGCAGAGAGCAAGGCATTAGGAAACGGGGGAGACAATAACATGGTTCCAAAATAATATTATCAAATAAAGTAAAAATGAAAACAAATAGCACTACAATCTCCAGCTGTGTATTGGAGGACAGAACACCAGTGCAATGACCGTCTGGAATGAAGGACGAGGATCAGCTGCTCTACTGCTGTAAAGGGAAAGAAAAACTGGTGTCAGCATCTGCATTCAGCTCCATCTTGCTATATTTTTTGTGCATTTCCAATCATACTGGACATTGCTTTGGGGCAAATATGACATTATACAAATTTTCTAAAACGGATAGTTCCGGTCCTTGATTATGATTGGTTGAATAGCGTTCGATGCCGTTGTATATTCCCCCAATATACAACGGCTGAGACCGCATTTCATTCTGTATTGCTGCACCATTGAAATACTACGTTGGCAGCATTTGTGCGTTACTTGGCAACCATTCGGCTGAAGGAAAATTCTTGATGGGGGAAATGATGTTTAGGGGGAAAAAAAAAAAAATCACTACATTTTTTGTTACTGAGGCTCTGTCTAATGAAACCGAACAAGGTAAATGTGTGGTAACCATTTTAGAAAAGCAATAAGCCCCGTGAGTCCATTCTATATTGTGAATATAGCACAGCTGAATAGAAGGGCTTTATTGACATCAATGAAGTTTCACCCCCCTCAGCTGTGCAATATTCACGATTTATAACAGCCACTCAGGGCTTATTGCTTAATTATGCACTTTACTTTGTTATTTGCTTGCCAATTTAAGACTCTTTCCTAATTACAGGACCAGAGAAACATTGAAATGAACACAGTATTGAATACTCACAGTATTTGTTATACTTTGACTAAAGGTCAAGTGCCGTTTTCACGATTTGAGACTTATTTCAGGGACAAAATAACGTTACTTACTCAGCCGTTTCACT
>JASCQY010000068.1:3122414-3143775 GCA_030264315.1 Sardinella tawilis
CTCTCTCTCTCTCTCTCTCTCTCTCTCTCTCTCTTTCTCTCTCTCTCTCTCTCTCTCTCTCTCTGTCTCTCTCTCTCCTCCCTCCAGTTTGTCTTTGACCTGATGGTGTTGGGTCGTCTGAACGGGAACCAAGCTCTGGACGAGCTGGTGCTCCATTCCCCGGCCCCTCTAGACACGGCCGTGCGTCTGTCCCGCGCCCTGGGCCTGGCGGCCCTGCGGGAGAAGGAACGCGCCGTGGACCTCCAGGCAGCGGCGCGGCACTGCGAGTCCTTAGCCTCTGACCTGCTCACCGTGGCCTCAGCAGTCGGGGGCCGCGGAGCCGGATCCATCCTGCGGGCGGTGGACCGCCGCGGGGCGAGCGTGCTGGACTGCCTGATCGAGTGTCGTCAGAAGGGCGTGGTGTCGCACCCGGCCGTGCAGAAGTACCTGACGGAGGTGTGGTTCGGGAGCCTGCAGTGGGATTCCTGGAGGATCCTACTGCTGTTCTTTGGGCTGCTGCTCTGCCCTCCACTCTGGCTGGTGCTCTCCCTGCCACTCAAACACAGGTTGGGGAACATGCTCCTTAATTTCCTTCAGAATAAATAAACTATCTCTCTCTCACTATTTTTCTCTCTCTGTCTCTCTCTGTCTATCTATCTATCTATCTATCTATCTATCAATCTATCTGTCTGTCTGTCTATCTATGTCACACTCTGGGGGTCTAGAGGGTCCATCTTATCTTCTGCATGTACAAATATTGCATTCATTTTAGTATTCAGTTTTCCTGTGTAAGGAGAAGACAAATTTTGGTATCGTTTATGAGGTGAAGATAACGGAGAGGGTTCTGCCAGAAACTTCTACATAAACTCACAGTGACTTCCATTGTGAAATCCATTGTGCATCAATCCATGTTGTTGTTTGAGGTCATCAAGGCTATGGATTGTTTCACACCTTTGAGTATAATCTTTCAGTTCTACAATAATTGGAAAAAATGCAAGAAATGCAGCTCAGCAATTTTGTTTGTGTTGTAATGTCTGAACTCTGTTTTCTCTGTTTCGACAGGTTCAATACCATTCCAATTGTAAAATTCATGAGCCATCTGGTGTCCCATGTCTTCCTCCTGGCTCTCTTCATCCTCACCATAGTCTACCCTCCGATCAACCCCATCTCCCTCGGGCACTTAGTCCCAGCCTGGTCCGAATGGCTCCTACTGGCCTGGCTCTGCGGCATGATGGTGTCGGAGCTCACCCACCCCGGCGAGCGGGCCGGCCTAGCCTGGATCCGCATCATGCTCCTGGGCTTCTCTCTGGCCGCCTTCCTCCTGCACCTCCTGGCCGTGGTGCTCCAGTATTGGCCGCCCAGTCACCTGCACTGCCTGTTCGCCCGCAACGTGCTGCTGGCCGTTGCCATGACGCTGGGCTTCGTGCAGCTGCTGGAGTTCCTCACCTTCCACCACCTGTTTGGCCCCTGGGCCATCATCATCCGTGACCTGATGAAGGACCTGGGACGCTTCGCCGTCATCCTGGTGCTCTTCCACACGGCTTTTACCATGAGCCTGTCAGCCGTGTACCAACCCGTGTATCCTGCGGCCGTCCAGTATGAGGACCTGGGAAATGCCACTGATACCCTGGAGGCTTCGCAACAGGAGCAGGAGCAGGAGGTGACGCCGCTCGATGTGTCGGTGCTGCTGTTCTTCGCCCTCTTTGGCCTCACCGAGCCCGAGGCCTTGCCCGCTCTGGAGCGCTCGCCCCCGGCCGCCGCCGTGGTGGCCCACCTGGCGTTCGGCATCTACCTGGTGGTGACGGTCATTGTCCTGATCAACCTGCTCATCGCAATGATGAGTGACACCTACCAGCGCATCCAGGCCCAGTCGGACATGCAGTGGAAGTTCGGCCGGGCTGTGCTGATCCGTGACATGAGTCGCAAGTCTGGAACGCCTTCGCCTTTTAACCTCTTCACCAACCTGTTCTTCTACGCCAAGATTCTGTGCAAACACGGAGGTATGTTTGGATCCCTCGGTAATTATTAACGAGACTCTGTAATAAAATATTTAAACAGAGCTGCACTTAAACTGATAAAAGCTAATCCTGCTTGGGCTCGTGTGGCAATACAAACGATCTGCTCTGTGGTGTAAATATGAGACCTGTTGCTCATGCATTACCAAATAAGAAAAACAGATGAGTCAGACTTACAGGAAACAGATTCGCCGCAGAGATTTACGGCTTTTGGCAAATAATTCGTGGAGGTGTTCCAACGCTAGGAAAGAATAGAAAATGTGCAAAACAATGCTATTTGTAACCTTTGTCGGCTTACTGGTGTGGATGGTTAAAGAATGACTTGTTTGTCGTGTGTTTCCTGGCCTTCGCAGGTAATATCTGCTCGACCGAGGCTCGAGATTTGATGTGCGAGGAGGAGGACGTGGAGGGCCTGTCTGACGGCCGCTCTCTGGACATGCTCGCTCAGTCATCCGTCAGCTGGATGCGGGGTAACAGGAGGACACAGGTCATTCCTGAGGGCAAGTACAATTCCCTCCTTCCCCTTTCTCTCTCTTTCTCTCTCTCTCTCTCTCCCTCTCTCTCTCTCTCTCTCTCTCTCTCTCTCCACTTCAAAACAAATAGCCTACCAATCAAACCAGGATCAAGTGGACTACCTCTACCGCTTGCACTCTCCTTCTGTTATTTCATTTTTCAGTTTTATGAGCTGTTGCAGAGGATATAGCTTCCCTCATGAATACACTTTTTTTAAACCAAAGCTGAACCAGAAACAGTTGATTGGAACTGGAAGCATACTCTACTCTATGTATTATAGGGGCAGTGGTAGTGCAATGATTAAGGAATTTGGCTGGCATGCTATAGTGGCCTTAAAATTGTGGGTTCGAATCCAGCTTACTACCTTTGTACACTTTACTCTAAGTTGCTTTACTCTAGGTACAGTAGGGACTGTCCCTGAAGTATTGACAAAATGTAATAAAATGGTTCAAAGGGTCTAAATGCGTAAATGGAAAATGGAAATAAAGGCTAAATATACTGTAAATGTCAGTAAAAGCACGTGGCCATGCAGTGCTGTGAGTTGTGCTGTGCTCTGGGTTCAGCAGGTGGACCGTCTGTGGCCTTGAGGCAGGGTGGGCAGGTGCGGGTGGAGCAGGTGGTGGACTGGGCAGTGGTGGTGCAGCGCTTCCTCGCCCACCATGGACAAAGGGACCGGAACCCACTGGAGAGAGAGAAGGAAGGATAATGGCCTCATGGAACGAGAAGACCAGAGAGAGAGAATGTGACTATGAGACAAAAAAACAGCTTTACTTGGGTAATCAATAGAAGGGATACAGTTTAGGTAAAACCTCTCACCGATTCTCGCTGTACAGTTACAGTTACAGAGATGAATGAAAAACGTAAGTAGTGGGGGGTTTGCGGGAGAAACGCGAGATTTCATTTCCAGCCGTTCCTGTATCCCTTTTAGTGACAACCCTGCACTTGAGAGCCCATAGCCATCAAGAAAATGTGTTCTTTGCCTCCACTGCCTTGTAAGGTTCTCATATCCTTTTTACAGTAATTGCCATTTGTTGACCTAGCCACGGTCAGCTGTAGTGTTAGTTTAGTCAGTTCATAGTTTATCTTTAGTTCTAGCTCACAGCACTAATAGAGATATTAATAAACGTTTTGTAAATGGAGGCCAGATTTTACATAGGTCTCATTGCAAGACAACATGTGCCTGTTAAATACCACTAATGAGCCTAAATTCAGGTTGACATTCACAACACTGCCATTTTGGCAAGATCGTTTTCTCTTGCAGTTTTCTTTCTCTGAATGTATTTTATTTAGCATGCATTTTAAATATTCTAAGGGTATAACCTAATATGTATGACTAATATCGTCATCATGCGCTCACTATCGGCTCAGTTCTGCACAAGCACACTTAATGGAGCTCTATGGCAACATTTGAATGTCGAAATATTTAGTAAACCCCCAGATTAACACATACTGTATACATGTACCGGTAGGTCCAGCAATAGCTAAGAGCTTTTGTGGATGAAGTGAATTCATTCCAAACTCCATAATGCAAATCTTTACATTATGGCTGTGTGAAATATGTGTAAATATTGTACCTACTCAACTCAACTCCCCGCGGTCTAAATTAAACAAGGGATTCACAGTTCTGCCATTAATGAAGTCCGTAAGGCTTGGGAAAGTAGGGCCTCTCTCCATCGCTGGTGAGACGGGACAGGATGTCATTTGTCTACTCGCTAGTGGAGGGAACAAGCACAGGCTACGCTTTAGCTGATTGATACCACTAAAGTTTGTAACAGTCCATGGCTCAATGTCAGAGTCCGCTGACCGAACATAACCACTGGGGATGAATAGGGCTTTTTAAGTAGAGAAATCACTCAGAGTGCGGCTCATAGAGCTAACAAGAGAAGGCAACATGAAGTTGCTTTGTGCTGAGAGCCCAAAAAGTTACCTACATGGTTGTTTTCATAAATAGACTATGGAAACATGGCTAGGGAATGGTAAAACAATAAATGAACCTATCTCCAAACTTGTTTCCGGGAGTGAATATAACAGACCATAATCTCCAGTGTACTCTCTAGGTGTAAACGGAGTCATGGTATGGACAATGGACAAGGACATGGACAATGTCATATGTGAAGTGCCTTTGTTTGGATATTTTATAGTGACCTATGTGCTGTGTACAGTTCTCTTTCCAGCTAACTATATATTTTTAACCATGGTTTTATGTAGTGTTGATATACGCAGATGATATACTGAATGTGACTCTTACAGTAAATCACAAGAATGTCTCAATATTCTGCCATTATGCGCTTTTTTGTATAAAACATTGTAAATCCTGGTAGGCCGTAATTTTAACTGTCACATCATAAATATTTTCAACAAATTCCATTACCCAGGTGTTTTAAAATACAACAGTCCAGAACAGTCAAACTATAAATAAATAAGCAAACCTTTCTACAGCACTCCATTTCTTGGTTCATCACATTACATTTTGACATTTTAAAGTTTATAACTGTACCCTTTTATCCTGTTTTCCACTGTAACTGAACAATGAAGTCCTCTGCTTTATCTGGATTTTGTCAGAATGACAGGTTTAAGACTTTTGATGGCTAAGTATGGTAGCGCCAACATGGATCACCACTGAAAGTGCAGATTTCGCAAGTTTTGACATTACAAAGAACGCCTTCAGGTTTTCTAGGAATGAGATGACATGTTATATACAACTGTCATACATGAACAGTTTGCTTACAGCATTAAAAATGTTACCTGTGTACGTTAGATTCAGTAGGCTACAGTACATGAGCATTGTGGTTCCACAAAAGCAAGTCACATCGTAAATCCTAACCACTGCATTCCTTGGAGAGCAAGAAACGAGAAGGGGAGGAGAGGAGAGGAAGAGAACGTTCAGGTCGACTAACATTGTTTATGCTCCGTGGAGCAGCCCAGGTCAGAATAGCCATTGGCAGACCACCCTGGCACCATTCTCATGCGGAACAAAGTGTAAGCCTCTCTCTCTGCCTCTTCAAGAACAATTGCAAAACTGAATGAGCACGACTCACACTAGACGCATCATGTGCAGAGGTACCACATGGAGGGTCCACAAGAGGCCTCGCTCACGCTTAATTGAATTTCCCCTCGTGCTATTTTGGACTTGTTTGTGTTATTCTCATTCTGATGGAGTAATTGAGGCCATTACAAAAAGCATAAATATAATCCTAAGCGTCCTCCGAGGGCTTTTTATGGGTTGCTTTGTTCCAGTGAAAGGACCTTAGTGTAGCATTAAGTTCAGCCAAGTTGTTTTTTCGAGGACGATTAATCACGTAGTGACATTAGCGTGCTGATCGGCGCAAGACAATCTGGTGTAGATCTGGTGGCTCTTGGCCAAAATCTCAGCCAGATTCTTCCCCCAATTTCACTGCACTGGGTTGTTTTGCTAAGCTATAAAAGAACCGAAGGTCAAGTGGGTCAAGTGCCTCCAGTCAAAGGCCTCGCACTGATATGAAGGATGTGTCTGTCGGAACTAGACCCTGTTTACGTAAGCCTGGTCAATGCGGTCCAGTGGTTTGGTTCCATGGTCGCATCTTAGCATACTTTCATGAAGAAAGGAGTATTTGACACAAATTTCCTCCACAGTCAGTGACTGTGTTGAGTTGTACAGTACTGTAATTTGTGCACTCATGGATAGGTGTTCAATGCCAAAACTAAGGACCTCTCTCTCCTCTGGTCATGAAGTAAGAATTAGGGCACCATTGTTTACGGAGAGCAGTGAGCAAATTACACATATGGCATGTGTCACTAGAACCACAGTTCTCTTTCTCATAACAGACCCTGATGACTACGGGACACCTGTGATTTGTCCCTGTGATATGTGTAGACGAGAGAGTCTCTTGCCCCCACATCCCGTGATAGATCATGCTGTTGTGATCCCTTCCCTACCTATCCCAGCACTATCCGCTAAATATGGATTTAAGAGTTTCCCTCCTCTTGGCCGAAGAAAGTTCTGCTCTTGAAATGCATCTACTTTTAGCCTAACTGCCACACATCCCCTGAGTGCAACAACAGAGTGACGCCACCACCATGCAACTGAGCTGACCCACTAAAATGAGATGTTGCAGATGCAGCGGGAACATCCTCAGCGTCGCTTATCCGTGTCCAAATATTTTGAGGTGTACTGTTCTGTCAAATGAAGGGCTTGTACTTTCATTTGTCAGCTGTCGTCCACAGGGGAGGAGAGGGGAGAGGAGGGGGTGGGGTGTCCAGTGTCAAAAGAACAAGGCTGTTCAGCAACTGACATGTTTTGCTTTCTTTCTACCCCTCCTCCCTTCGATTGTGGACCCCTCTGTCCCCCTGTTGCCATGAACGGGCAGAGTGCGTTCCAGTGCGTGATGACGCGAGCATTGGGAAGTAAACTTTGGGAAGGTTCCTCCCTCAGCTCCTGCCCAGGGGGAAGAGGGATTACAGCAACAGGGGGCGGGGGAGACGGGGGAGACGGGATGAGGCTCAGTGGGAACTGAGACATCCCCCCTGTCACAACGGGGATTAGGAAGGGGGATGCTGTGGAACATGGTTCTGCAACACCAGGGTTCTTCCGAGAGATATGGAAGAGACTCGAAAGAAGTGACACCGAAGAGACAGCTGAGGACGTACGTGCTGATCAGACACATAGGGACTGAGTGAGGTCACCGACAGGTCCTGTCTGTGCTTCGGGAAGAGAGATGAGGCTGGGGCTATGGAGTACAAGAAGAATACATGAAGAACTTGTGCAGCAAGTCACCATTTGAAGGACACATGGTAAAGGAGGTTCTTATCCAGAGGAGATAGTGTGACAAGGAGATTTTACATCTGGACCTGTACTGACACCTGATGTCACACAAGTAAGTTAAAAGCCTTATGTTGTTCACATCCTGAATCGAAATGTTCATGCAGCTCTTCTCTGACATATTGGGTGAGTTCAACCAGAGTTCATGTGAAAGAGGAGACTTTATTACATGCGCTTTCCCCGTTACCCAAGAATCACATAATTGGAATAAATAAACACTCTGTAGATCGGAAGTCTAAAGACTTTAGATTACGACCCATGCCAAGTTCCTGGAAGCTGACAGACATGACAAACATATTTGCCAGAAATATGCAGTGGTAAACAAATACAAAGACAAGAAGATAGATAGATAGGTACTGTAGATAGAGATAGATAGATATATTGTTACGATAGATAGATACATAGATACAGTAGATAGTTGGATGGATAGACAGATGGACTTTTCAGTCAAATGCATTATCTGAGAGACAGAAGAAGAAAGTCAAACCGCATGTAATGAGATCATGAACTCTCTCACAAACTAGGCTGGCAAACTGAAGCACTTTCTATTTTTAGACAGTCTGTGGGCAGTTTTATTTAGATTCAACACTTGAAATATGTCAATAGCTGGGTTATTGCCTTAGAAAGGCTTTTCACATACAGAACAGAACGACACTTGGACTGTGTTTGGTTCTGAACAGTTTTTAATGCTGTAAGCCTCCAAGTTTGGTGAAGTCTGGGGGTGCAGCCCAACTTCCAACGTGCCAACAGATAATTTTGCCACTTTTAATCTTTCTCTGTTGTGTAAATAAGAAACAGCACCATAGCCAAGATAAAGAAACAAAAGCGTGGCCAAACATTTACTCTGTCCCCCAATAAAGCAGGATGTTATTTCTTCCTTGGCCCATAGGTCATCTTTGTCAGATGTCTGGAGATATTTTTCTAAAGCCAACTTGCCTGTTAAATATTTTCTCTTATACAGTGCAGTCACAATGACAACATCAAGTTATCAGTGCTTCAGAGATTGTGTCTATTATCAATCAATATTATGTATTATAATTATATAGCATTTTTTTTCAATAATTAATCCTTATTTTCCATTTTGATTCTTCCTAGAAATAAAACCATGGGTAGCATCCTTGCTTCCACATTAAACATCCACCCCAATGCCACCGACAATGCAACACAGCCCAAAAGTTTAGAAGCCTCCTACATTAAAAAAATCTCGCACCTTGATGAGGACCTCTACAAGGATTTCTACAGCCTCTGGATCACCCTTATGGTAGTCAACACGCTCATGTTTGTGGTGGGCGTCGTGCTCAACAGTCTGGCATTGTATGTCTTCTGTGTGCGGACACGCACAGCGACCGCCCCCGTCATCTACACCATCAACCTGGCGGTGGCCGACCTCTTGGTGGCGCTGTCCCTGCCGGCGCGCATTGCCCTGTATTACAGCGGTGGGCGCTGCCAAGCATGCGTACACGTGCACACGTTTAGCTACTTCGTCAACATGTACTGCAGCATCCTCTTCCTCACCAGCATCTGCGTGGACCGCTACCTTGCCGTGGTCTGGGCAGCAGGGGGTGCCTCAAGCCTGCGTTGGCGAAGCCCCGGCGTGGCCCGGGGGGTCAGTGCCGGCGTCTGGATCTTCGCCGTGGTGATTACTTACTCGCTGCAGACGACGGCGTCCATTGAGTTCGGCGGCTCGGGATCGTCGTCGGGTTCAGGGTCGTCCTCGTCTCCATGCTGTCGGCTGCCACTGCTGTTTGCCCTCACCATCCTGGAGTTTGTGCTGCCGCTGCTGGCCATCGTGGGCTTCACGGCTCGCGTGGCCTGCGCGCTTGCCGACAGGCGCCTCATGCCGCAGAGCCGAGGACGCCGCCGACGCGCCGTGCGACTGCTGGTGGCTGTGCTGCTGGTGTTCGCCGTCTGTTTCACGCCCTTCCACGTGCGCCAGGCCGTGGTCTACTTCGGCCTGGGCGGCAGTCGGGCGCAGCACGTGGTGGCCTACCATGCCACAGTCACCCTCAGTAGCCTGAACAGCTGCTTGGACCCCGTGGTCTACTGCTTCGTGCCGGACGGAGTGCGCTCAGCCCTTAGCCGGCCGTACCGGTTAGCCTTGGGGGGGAGAGGCGGTCTAGTGGATGGAGGTGAGCCACGCACCAGCGGAATCGGAGGAGGGACCGGAGTAGGCGACGGAGGTGTCGGAGACGGAGACGGAGACGCAGGCAGCGTTCGGCGGAGCCCAAGGTCACCGGGGTTGACCACCACAGCTCTGGCACACAGCATGGCCACACTGACTCTCAGCCACTGTGCCCTCACGTCTGCAGAGCTCCCAGTGTGAGGGAAGACTGATATGAATGACACACTCAGAACACAGGAATAAGCTCATATATACAGTAAGGAAATATGCGGCAGAGGGGATGAGATGGACCACTGTGGTGTTTTGGCACTTATCCAACCTCTCGCTAGATCTGCTACTGAGTTCTGCTATTACTGAACCTGACAAGTGAACTCTACTGAGCTCACTTTGTGGGCCAATAAGAGCTACATGTCAGGAAATGGCATTCTGTGTGTGCATCTGTATATGTTTCACACAGAAATGGAAGTACAGTATACTGTATGTCCATTCACTCACACATACCAGGGGGAATATTTTTGCTGTTTATTTTTTCTCCTCACTTATCTTAATGGATGTGTGAAAACATTTGTTTATGATTTCTCAAGGTCCTAGTCACAGTGAAATGGCAGCGCGTTGAAAGTTCAACCTCTTAAGACTCTGCTGGTGGATAGCTTGGTTTTTTTTTTTTGTTTTTTTTTAAACAGCTTTTAACTTTCAACCGCTGTCTGCCATCTATGGAACTTCACATTGGTCATATCATTTTGAAACCAAACATGTCTATTATTAGTTTCAGATTTTTTAATCCACTTGAAAGAAATAGCAAAACAAAGGAACAGCATAACCATCTAATGGACAGCCATGGAGGCTCTTCAAGATTTCTCTGATATTGTTTCCATCTTGAGCTCCTTTTAAACAAATTAGAATATGAACCTCATACATCTTCACTGGCATGTTTATTTAAAAAGCCAAAAAAGTAATTAGAAAGTTAGATGGTGCATGAACTTTAGTTTGTGAGTTTGTGTAAGTCAATTGTTAGTCAATAGTTCAATTGTTTCCTTGCAACTTAATTCACATTGTACAACACTGTAATATACCATATATAGCATCTTTATGAGTAGTGTCTAATGTATTCATTTTCTTATTCATAGTACATTTAAATTATTCATGATATGTTTAAGTTTATTTTATTTTGAATCAGCATTTGTCTACAAGAATTAAATTTCAATAAATTTCCAGAAATCTATCTGTCACTGACAGTCGTTTCAATTTGTAGTCAAGAAACAATGATAAGAAACAACAACAACCACCATTGACACTAATCATGCATCCAGAGGGGTATTCCAAGAAGGTGATTAAGAGGCAAACCTAGTAAACCTTGTGATACACCTGATAATACCTGGACACCTCATTCCCTGAACTATAATGTACAGCAAGCAGGCTACTCTATTAGGAGGCTGACCTCTTCCTCTAGTTCAATTTACCCAGGCTTATCAGTAAAGCATCCTCTTTTAATACCCACACCCCCAGCAAATCCAATACTTTGGCAAGTTGCTGGCTGGTGTAATGGTGGTAAACTGGTATAATGGTCTTGCAGGTATGATCTCTATGCCTGAGAGGTTTCCCGTACTGGGTACTATGTGGATGGTACTCGAGTAATGGGGCTGTGTGTGACTCAGTACTACCAAAAGGGGGTGGTCTTGCACATCAAATGACTCCATTTGTTTTAAGCGTTTTCATGAGCCTACTGTATAGTACAAACCACATGCTTTCAGCCAGTAAAAGCACAGACTCTAATATACAGGCTTGCCAGTGTTGATGGTTCATACATACAGTACTAAAATAATAATTTATGACAAATGAAAAAAAAAATAATACGATGGGGATATTCTTTTTTCAGTACAGTACAATTACGAGAGGATATTTCACACTGGCAATGTTTTACAGTAACACAGATGTTGCCTACAAGAAGTCATTTTTATTAGGGAGTAGATTTTAGACATCTGTGAACCAAAATGAAGAGTTGCCCCCACTACTTGTTGTAATCCCCTGTCTGACCTTCTTTGTTTTAATTCCTCCATTATGACTTGATTTGGCCTGAATGTCACCTTTGAGGGAGGAAATTTGCAAAGAGACCCAGTGTCTTCTCAAAATGCTTTTCATGACTGTGCACTGACAGTATGTGATGAATGTGACCTTTTCGTTTTTCATTTTTTTTTAAATCTAATAACCCCCTCCTTGTGTTACCGTAGTCTCTGGTTCACACGCCAGTGTCCTCCACCCTGTGCTCTCCACTCACTCTGTCATGCTGTCTAGCCTTTGCAACATAACACCACAGTGTGGAGTCTGCTTGCGTATGTTTCGTGTGTGAGCGCTGGATTAGGCCGCGTCTGTGACATTCTCTCCGTGCACGAGAAACAAGTTGCCCGTCTGGAGTTGGGCCTTCACGCCTCCGTTCGACCGCGTGAGTGGCACCCTGCTGCCAGCCTTGTCATGGAGTGGTGGAGAGCATGTGTCTGCCCAACAACCTGAGAGCGGAAGGGTTTGCAGAGATGGACGTGAAAGTGCGGAGGTAGGAGGGTTTTTTTTTTTTTTTTTTAGGACGATGCACACACACACACACACACACGCACACACACACACACACACACACATGCATACTTGGTAGTCTGTTTAGACGTAAGCAGTTTTTTTTTTGGATAAACCACCTGCTTGGGCCTACATCAGCATCTTTTGCTGGACACTAGGAAGCCCATACACTTGCTCTCAGCTCTTGAGTCTTACGCTTATACTGTAAGACTGCTGCCTCAACACTTTGAACACATAAACAGCGTTGTTTTCTTTTCTTCTCCTTGGATTCAGTAGCACTTATGAGCAGATTCTGGTGGATTATGCTGTTAAACATTTAATAAAATAATACTCTCGAGGAGTGTTCACTTGTTATGGTTGCTTCGATATTTATATTCATCTATGCTGTAGAGCAGAGATTTCAAGTGTTTCTTATTAAAAAAATAGCAGTCTGACAAATATTCAAGTGGATCATTGAGCGCAAGATTAAAGTACTGCCTTAGGCTTCTTAGAATCCTTGTGATGGTCTGCCATAATCTCACAGGGAGGTGGAAGGCAAAGAGTGTTGCAAAGTTGTTATTATGACCTTAATATCTGAAGCCTATTGGATACTGAACAGAGAAGAATGCTGCTATTTGTCAAGTGGAAAGCTGTTGATTTGACCTATGGTGGGGTCAATGCTGGCATGGACATCAGCCATGACCCCGTGACCTTTAGAGAATAAACACTAAAAAGTATGGCCCTTATGAAATACAGTCCTTTCTGACTTCTGAGGAAGAGTCCATTGCATCAAATGACCTGATGGCTCATGTGGCCATCCATGCTCAATGCAAATATTGACTCCAGGCAACACAGACCCCAGCAGCCTGGTTTGCATGCACTTACAGGGCCACTGAGACAGGGCAACCTTCTCTCCTGCAGTTCACTGGCTTAGAAATAGAGAGAGAGGGAGAAAGTGTGTGAGAGAGAGACCGCTCCTTGACCCCACTGGTTAGAATCAGGCCTGTGATTTGCGCAATATGTCAGCCCCCAACAAAGACGCAGAACTCCTCGATGTCTGTTGTTGTGAAATCTTTCGAAAAAAGGAAAGAGAGCAAAGAAAGAGACACCTGCTTGCTCTTGGGTGCCTCCCTTGGGTTATTCGGAGTTCATCACCACTCCAGTCCACAGGCATCATCTTCTTACAGTAATATAACAGGCGAAGCAGGTTTGAGCAGAGGCATACAGTATATGGGTGATAGCGAGGGCTGTAGGGTTAATGATGCCTGTAGTTACAGTACTAGGGCAAAATTATTATTGCCTCAATACTTCACCTCATGATTTATCATTCAAATCCAAATCATTGTGGTTGTTCTTCTCTCTCCAGATGTAGAGAAATGCATTTTTGATGCAGTGCAGTGACTCGTAGCATACTCTCATTTAGGGGGCTGTTAAAGGAAGATCTTCTCCCCAGGGCGAATTTAAGTGACTACCACAAAGCCTGATCCAACCTTGGTTCTCATTGCCATACGAGTTTGAAAAGTGACTCCTGACTGAGTCTCTTTCTTCTCACTTCTGCAGTGCTTCCACATGTGAAGCCACTCACAACGGAGAGGCTGGGATTTGTGCCACAGGTCAAACGTTTCTCCTTTTGCCTGCAAACACAGACGGGGAACCTCATGTGCGAGAATTTGCTGACTCAGGTCTACTTCTGATCTCGTGATCTTGTGTCAGGCCATCTGTGCAACATAGTTCTGCCTTGACGTCCACAAAAAAAAAAAAAAAATACAGTGGCAATTAACCTCTTAATTCTGAAAAGTTCAGAGCGGAGATCAAAAAATTATAGCACAACTCCATCCGCTGGAAATTCATTTGTGTTAACTCTGCTGATGCTCTTAAAAGCACACTATGAAATAGTCTAAATGGTGCCTTGACCTCAATAAAGCGGAGTGTGAGGTCTCCATCAAATTAGTGTTGCAGGAAGTTTCAATAGAGTTGATTCATAGAGCACCCATCTGTAGCCGACTGATGTGATTAAATTATACTCCTGAGACTGTCTGGGACAGAGACGTAATTAATTGGTGTTCTGCTATGAGCAGCAGTTCAGTGGCCTCTTTCTTGATCCGTTTCTGAAAACAATGTCCTGTGAATGGTCGTCTCTGCAAGGAGGAGGAGGACAGGCACACTTTGAAGGAATAGGTGTGTGTGTGTCTGTGGGTGAGCTGTGTTTGTGTTTGTGTGTGCTTTGGGGGGGGGGGGGGGGTTGTCAGAACGGGCAGAATGTCCTGTGGCATTTCTACAGAACAGTTTACTGGAGGTGGCAGAGTCTGACATGGATTAGTAGAACACCGAGACCAACTGGCACTCATCCAGAATAAACAACCTTTATGGGAAAAGGTTGGATGCTCCTGCCATTATAACCTTCCCGTTTCCATGTATGGAGGGACACAGTGTCTTAAAGTTAAGGGCACTAGGTGCCTATTATGATTTGATATTGTTTTGATGTTACGTAAAACAGATAAGTAGCCAGTAATCCCTTCCCGTCAAGCCTGTTCATGCCTTTGTCGTTTGAAGTTTTGATTGCGTGTGCTAGGCTTGGAGTTTGGTCAGTTTTCTTTGGTATTTCAGGCACTTTTAATGAGTTTACTGTAAATCCAGAGACTTAAGTTTTTCAAAGGCATTTACTGACTTTCAAGAACCACCTTGGGTACAATAAGAGTCTTTCTTCATTTTTTTTGGCCCCGAATCAAATGGCTCTTATCTTTGTTTTCAAGCACACCGTGTGGTCAGAATAAAGATTAATTCAAAAGTAAATGAAGGAGACTTAATGGAGTCATAGAGAGGAATGTCTATACATTCACTTATGAAAAATAGGTTATTAGAATAAAGAACTATTACCTCCCCTAGGGTTTTCAATAATGAACCAGGCCTCTTTGGTGATATAAACCATGTACTATTAATGGAGGAAATATGCTGAACTACCCAACATCAGCATGTGGTTTTGTACCGTATATCCTGCCTTTGGTTGCAGATGACTGTCAGAGGCCTGCAAGATAAAAAGATGAACGAGAAGATAGTGATGAGGGGACAAATGATGATAAGCTTTGATAGACAGCGTTCACTGCTGTTCACATCAGTGTGGCTGACTGTTGAAATCCAAATCCCTCCCGAGGCCTGACGTAACAGCGGCACTGCGTCTGTTCCCTGCCAAAGGGTGTTGAGACCCGGTGAATTATCACAGATGGCACTGCCTTACCTCCAGCGTATCACGACCCCCACACACAACCTGATGGTGACACTTGGTGTCCAGAAGTGGATTCGCGCATGAATATTACATAAGCCACTGTTTGCCCTTTCTTTTGGAATTAGAGAGTGGCAGAGCTGCACAGACTAAGCTGAGCAATGACCGGGACTGAGGTCAAAAGTGAAGGGTGGTTAAAAAAAACAAACAAAATAGAAGCAGACAGGAAAAGAGATAGAGAGACGTGCCCGTGTTTGGTCAGAAACGAAGCCTTGGTCATCTCGGCGCTCTTTTATTGCCCCGACGGGTGTGAAAGTGAGAGAGGAGACACTGGCACAGGAGATAATTATCCACTTGACAGAGGGGAACAATAGCACTCCTGGAGAAGGGCCAAGCTCGGGGGGGGCCCTCTCGCCGCGCTCCGACTTCTCCGAGTCCGACAATTTATGAACACAATGCCTTCCTGTCCACTCACTTGGCTGAGGCGGGGAGAGGAAGATGTCCAGCCAGGGGTGTTAGCAGGGTGTTTGTCCGGTGGCCTTTGATGGCCTCCATTCTTCGGGGCATCCATCACTTTCCAAGGGCTGATTACAGGTCCCCGCTTGAGGAGCCCGAGTCTCTCTCAAAGAGCGGCTTTATGGTCCGAGACCAGTCACATGCAGGTGATTGCTTTTGCAGAGATGTGGTGCAAAGAGCTATGGGGAATGAATCTACTCAGTAGATGCATGGGACAGAACAGGTTAAGAAGGGAGATAAAAACAACACTGTTGAAGACACCAGATAGGGGTGCCACTAGAAATTGAGTGCCTTCACTCATGACAAATCATCCTTTCCACCATCAACGCTCTCCCCTCTGGCATCAGACACAGACACTGTAATTCATTCTGAAAAAATGTCAAGACATGTATTACTGAGAGATGTTTTATCCTCTAATCTATCAGTATGTTACTGATCTGAGTTTCTCAAGCTATGGCTTGCGAAGTGTAATCCATTTCCATACTTTTATACCATGGTGTTCAGGATGTTGATTTGCCTCCATAACGAGATAGCCAGCTCAGGCAGCTCAGGCTGCCTTCCAAGGTCTTTGCACTGGTTGCAATGGTGTATGGACTGGAGCTGCAGTTATTGTCTAACAGGAAGTCTTTTGTGGGATTTCCTACTGTTTGTTATGCTTGCAAGTCTATTGAACCAGGAAACGAAACTTATACCCAGTGCCTTGGATGCTTTCCCCCCCACTTGGTGACACATTTGGCGAGCGCACAGTGCACGTAAGCCTTATGCACATACAGACACATATTTTCACTAAGGTGACCAGACCTCTGAGTTGACAATCAGGATGGAACATTTCCCTGAATTTGCATTGCGGACCAGAGACATTCATATTTCTTCAATATCATTGGAATAATGTTTGAATAATGTTTTAGCTTCAGAAATCGGCCTATTAGGCTATCTAATTATTATATAGGATGGAAATATTGTAGCCTGGGCTACTATAAAGCACTGCTGGTCTATGACAGTAAGAGATGAATGCATGACAGAAAACTGCATAGCCTACCCTTTTTCCACAGAGCAGACATACAGTAAAGAATTTTCGCCGCACCATAAAAACTTGCAAGAGTACGATTAGGAGGATCCATAACCTTCCAGAATGATTCATGGACATTCGCATTTCGCACGAGCGGTTCTGTCTTTACCTTTAAATGTAAAACCCGCCCCTTTATTTAAATCACCCACATCCGTCAGCGGAAGCGGTTCGTGTATTTCCGACAGATATTCCCTTTAAAGGCGTATTAAAACCATTGGCTTAACTGCAAGACGTCCCAGAGGATTCCGTCAATGCACCAAAACAAAATACCTTGCAGGGGAGTTAAACGCCAAAACACATCCACTAACGTTTCACAGCCGTTTGTTTGTCCAGCGGAGAGACGTATCGGGGTAAGCAATTCAGATGTCTCTACAAATATCATTGGCAATGTCGACCTCAGCTTTACCAGTTGCATCTCAGGTTGCTCGCTGCAAGCGCTTGACTTGACGCGACCAATGTTATGCGGCGAGAACTTGCAAAAAAAAAAATGTCCACTTGCCTCAGTTGAAAATGATACGGCGCTTGATAGCTCTTATTACCACTTGAGTGTGTATGTGAGGTGACCCAAGGTATGACCGCGACGGGCTATTCTAAAAAAGGGACAGCTAGCCGTCTTGGATGCATATCTAGAGCAAATAGGTTTGCCAAAAAGTCGATGAAACGACATTCATCCGACGGTATGACCGCATAGCATCCACCGTGTTGCACTTGCCTGTACTAATGTTTATGTTGGAGGAGTTTAGAAGACAGTACAATTTTATAACCGCGAACTGCACTGCCCAACAATCAGATGAAGTGAGCTGAAATGTAACACAGTGTAAGTATTTAACGTTAAAAGTGCCCTTGCATGAATGCATCTGTTTGTTCGAGTGGGCACAGGGGTCGATGGCAGGTAGACTGTAGCCTATAGAAAGATACACACCAAACAGTAAAGTAAAAGCTGTCAGAGATTAACCAAGGCTTGGGATAGTAAAAAAAATCTATCTTTTAATGCTAGAGAAGCGCTCGATGAAATGCAATTGGAACTGATTTTGTGATAGCCAGTGGGTTTTTAGGTTAGGACAATTAGTGACCAAGTGTATGATGTATTGAAATAAAGACGTGAGCCGCCTGACTTACAGTAGGCCTAGTCTGTTTAACTTGACATTTGATGTTAGGATAGTTAATTAATTTAATGTGAGTTCTTACGCAATGGACAGCTTTCGTGGACTAACCTTTCCACGACGGGACAGCTAACAGACGACACATGCCATGAATTGGCATAAGTCTATTTTCGATGTTGAAATAAAACGTCAATAATGAAATATTATGCATCACGAGAAATACATCTTGTCTGTCCCTGCTGGTTTCGCAGGGGTAACAAATTTCAACCGGCAGAGGAATGTCCACACCGTGATGCGTACTGCGGCAAACTGTAGTACTAGCCTAGAATGTTTATTTAATGTATTTCTGTGTTATCTTTTTGTGTAGGCTACATGTTCAGTTGTTTGTGCTTCTTTCGAAAGTAGGCTGCTACCTGTGAGTTAGTGGGCGAAACAATAAATGAAAGCGAGGACAGTAAACAAAACTGTCCGCCTGATATAAACAACCGCTTCTCCGCCTCCCCACTACACTACACGGGCTGCGGTCCAGACTTGAGTCTTGGAATGGTTCCATAATAACTTGTTCTCCTGATCTGTGTCACCGCAGCGCTGAACTAAGGAGTAGCCTTGTCTATCAGCTCAAAACACACTGGCCAGTCAAGTAAAACTCTCTTTGTATGTACAATAAACAACCCTGAGTTACATACATTTGCACATCCATTCTGTTCCTTACATTAATGCACATTATGAGTCTGGACTTTACTCTTCTCAGTTTGTTTTGGCTTATCTATGCATTTTTACACAGTACTGTGATGTCACATTCTGACCACTGCAATACGTAAACATTATTCAGTGAAGTAGGCCAGTATAAATTTGTAATGATAATGTTATGATGGCATTGTGGGTGGTTGAGAGAAAAAAGAGAGACTGAGAGAAAGAGAGAGACTGAAAAAAGGCGTTAAATGTTTTGCTGCAGAGAGTGCCCAAAAATGCCAAGGGCCTTGCATAGTGGGTACTTGTTTGCTTGTCAGAAGTGTGTTAACCGCTCTTACTTGTTTGACCTTCGCAGGTGCCAAGACTGCCGCCGTGTTGTTCCAGCAGGCTCACAAGCGCACCCATCTTTACAAGCACTGCCGTCGCACGCAGTCAGAGAGATTTATGAAGCTTTCAAGGCCTTTTGGTGAGTCGGACTGTTGTATGTGGTGTCGGGCCATTCTGTAAATGGTGTCTGTGCTGTGGTTTTAGATTTTAAGATTCTCTTGATCTGTGCTGGTTTTTGTTGATGTTGTTGTTGTTGTTGTTGTCATATATTCCCCCACCCCTCCTATGTCACAAGCCTGTGGTCACATAGACTTGACACTGACCAGCTAAAAAGCCTCGGCTTCTACTCATCATCGGTGCCTATTGTCATGCAGTGAAACCGTGACTTCCCTGTTTTGAGGCTCTTGATTAGCTAAGCTCTGTCTGTTGCTGCCTCAGCTCTGTTTGCATGTGTGGCTGGAGCTCCCTGTCTCAAGACCTTCCGAGTCCTTAGCCACATCACGTGCAAACCAGAAAATGGGGGTGGAAATGTGTTTTCTGGTCAGTCAGGTTCAACTTCTCCCCGTGTCATTACACTTTCTGATGGCCTTTTTGTGTATGATTTATAATATTAACTATATATAACTATATAATACAGTATTTACTAGATACTAACTATATATAACTACTGTATATAATACAGTATTTAATATATACTAACTATATATAACTATATAATACAGTATTTACTAGATACTAACTATATATATAACTATATAATACAGTATTTACTATATACTAACTATATATAACTATATAATACAGTGTTTACTATATACTAATAAGTATATGTAACTATATAAAATAGTACAAGATCCCCAGATGTTCTTGAGGCTCTGGCAGATTGCCTGAAATTAAGCCGCTTTGATTAGTTGTGCTAGCATCCTTCATATCACAGTAAGTATTACTTACTTACTTACTAAGTAAACATTGTAAGTATCATAATTAGATGGATTGCATGTCAGTCAGTTTGTCTTTGAAAGAATTTTGTTTTGGTAAATGGTGACCTTGCCATTTCTCTGCCTGTTTTGATGCTCTCGCCCGCTCTCTGCTCTGGGTTCTTTGTGAAGTCCTCGGGACTTATGGGAATGGGAGTCATGTTTACCCTCAGCGACTCACTAACGGGAATTAAAGGCAAAAAGCCACGGGTGCTGCGCAGCGCGTAATCCTTCTGATTCAGGAGAAGTGCATTCCGAGCGCCTGTGACGGCTGTGTGGCTTCTGTGGCGGGCTGTGGCCAATGGAAGCTAAACAGCCACAGACTTCTTTTATTTTTAACTGTCTGACCCTTTTTCTCTCTCTCTCTCTCTCTCTCTCTCTCTCTGTGTCTCACACACACACACACACACACACACAGTAAAAAAAGAGAAGTGAGAGTGAGTTTGATTAGCCTCTTGTGTTGTGTTTTGCCAGGCTGCACCGAGGCTATCGTTAATATGATGCCTGTTTCTGTCTGCTCTCTGAAATGTAACATATTGCAGAGAGAGGGGATCCTGCTGTTCCAAAGAAAAGTTCAGCCATTAAGCCTTTCCATCATTATCATGTCCTCATGTTTTCATAGATAAGTTGGCTGAATCTTAATGTCCTCCCTAACTATAATCCCTGAACCCTTAAAGACGAGGAGTATGAATCAGCCAACCATGGAGTAGATCAGATGCCAGAATGCCAACTTTCTGTGAGTTTAGGGCTAGTGGCAGGATCTTGCCATTGCCCCCTATTGTACCTATGCAAATTGTACCTTTTGCATTGTACCTAATGTAAAATAATATTGTGCATATTGTACTTATTGGTATATATTGTGCTGACACCAACCATACTGTACTTTAGAATTCAGTAAACAGTGCAGGAAACCCCTGAGCACTGCAGTGTGTCTGACTCAGCAGTCTGCAGGTTGATTTGGAATTGCTGAACCTAAACGGATTCCAGTGGAAGTCTCTGACAAAAGCAGTGGCTGTCTCTACTGTAGGTGCGACACCACAACGGCGGCCCTCCTCATCCCCCGTCTCCTTCTAATGATATGCAGAGTGCCTCTCAATAATGCACAACACAGGCTAAGAATAGTGTATGGTGCAGGCCAGGGACCAGCAGTCTGAAGAGCTTACAGGTCCCTATGCCACCAACCCCACAAACACACACAGGCACACACACACACGCACACGCGCACACGCACACGCACATGCACACACCCCTTTGTGTTCTTTGTACAGTACATACTCGCTCCCTGTTCCCTTCAGCTTATATTCTTGTGGCTCAGTTTTCCATTTATTTTTCTCTCTCTCTCTCTCTCTCTCTCTCTCTCTCTCGCTCTATCTCTCTCTGTATATCTTTCTCTCTCTCTCTCTCCCGCTGTACTGCCTTAGTGTCTGTCTGTCATTTATTCCTTTACCCCTCTTTGTTTTTCTCTCTCCATCTTTCAGCCCCTCT
>JASCQY010000068.1:3230097-3240582 GCA_030264315.1 Sardinella tawilis
ACTTCCAGTGATTGTGCTAAGCTATGCTAATAATGTGAATCTAAGTACTGAACACACTGAGAAAAAAATGATAAGCGATTTCTTGAATAACACTTGGGCACAATGCAAATACATAAATATCAAAAATCGGTGGTGTGTTCCTTTAAAGGAGAAATCCAGTGTGAAGCAATCCATAGCCTTGTTGTTGGAACACACTGAGTGCTGTTGGTAGGAAAAAAAGAACAGGAAAATTTGATTCACCATTTACCAAACAATGTATCGACTGCTAACACCAACCGAATGGGGCACAGAAACTCATTTTCTGTCTCATTTTCGTATGCCCTATTCACTTGATGTTAGCTACCAGTTCCCTGTTTGGCTTATGTTGTATTAGATTTTCTGGTTCTTTTTCATACAGATATCACTGATTGACCTTCAATAACTGACCCTTTAATTGTTTCACACTGAATGTGTCCTTTAAGTTTTTAAAGTGAAACGTTTTTGCTCCAGGTTAGCTAACTCAGTATAGGTGCTTAAATATCTGCATTGCAGATGGCAAATGTTTAGTCTGTGCAGTGTGTATGAGAGAGAGAGAGAGAACAAGAGAGGGAGGGAGTTTGTAAATCAGTCGTGTTGGAAGACATCGCACCATCTGTGCGCATCTATTTCCTTGCCTGGTAAAAACGCAGGCAGTGCACAATGCCTCTGTGCATGTGTGTGTGTGTGTATGCATGTGATTGTTTTCATATGCTCACTTTCACAGTTGTCCATTATGATGTAGTACCCCAGAACTGCCCAATCCCAGGTCTGGATGCATTCAGAAGGTTCTTCAGCCACTTGCACCTGCTGCTCCTCTCCCCTGATTGGGTGACAACTGAGAACTAAAGAGCGAGCTTGATCTCACATAGAAAGGAGAGAGGCCCTATTCAGCAACCTACAGAATATCAGGACAGTTGAAGCAGGAGGCTGATATCTGAGCTCTGCTCTGAAGCATATTTGCTCGGGCCCTTTTATTTATTTGAATAAGCGGATGAGTCAGAGGCTCACAGTCTGCTGCGCGGTAGGAGGCCAAGCCAGTGTGTCACACGCCCCAGACTCCGAGCTGCTTCCTTCCTTTGGCTCGTTAGTCCACTGCTTGTTAGCAGGCGGAGACACACCTGGGTGGGTGATGCTGTGCTGCGCCCCCCACCCCCCTCGACCTTGTGCTATTTTGGGCTCCAGTCCTCTGCTGCTGTTGAGTGAACAGGAGGACATGCAGCCAGGGTCTGTCATATAACTGCAGAGGGGATTTCAGATGTTCAGGATAAGGAAAAGCTGTGTATTTGTGTGTGTGTGTGTGTGTGTATGTGTGTGTGTGTGTTTGTTTAATAAGGGTCAACAACTGAGCATTTTATGTTATGGATTAATGCTTAATAAGAGTATTAAGGAGGGAGGGTAGATGTCGGTCTGTGTGTTTGTGTGTGTGTAAATCTACTGTATATTCCAAATATCCTCTTACTATGCTAGCTAGGGCTTAGCATCCAGGCAGAGTTGGGGTTGAGGGCGCACGTAGCTCAGCCATCCAGGCATCCCACTCACGTTCCAGTGTCCATCTTAATGCAGCCGATCCACAGATTAGACTGTGCCGTTATCACAGCAGTGCGATGGATCCTCAGGGACACGTGGACACACACACACACACACACACACACACACACTGGCAGTTCCACTAATGGATGTTAGCCCATGATATATGCTTGATATATCTTGACATCAGGGCAGGGCTCCTATGACCAACTCAAACCTGGTCATGTTTAATGGTCTCGGTTCTCTTGTGTGGAGTCAGTGTCACAATGACCCCCCCCCCCCCCCCTCAAATCTCTTGGTTTAACCTGACACCAAGAAGTCACTCAAACATGACCTCATTTGGTAATGGAACCCATCAAATCCATGCTGTAATTGGAACCATGATCTTATAGTGCAGAGACATCTACCAAGCTATATACTCCATGGCAGACGTCACGGTATTTGATAGGGAGATCGTTGACCAGAGTCCACAGGTTTTAGAGGGGAGCTAATGATGGCGTTGTTTACACATTCCTGTGCCATAGCTCGTTAGAGACGGTGCAAAAAGGAAGAGTGAAGATTGTTGGGTGGATCTCTTTTCCAAGCACGTAGCCCCTGTGTGTGTGTGTGTGTGTGTGTGTGTGTGTGTGTGTGTGTGTCCTGGTCTTGGCAGTCAGGCCCGGCCCTGTCATGCTGTGATCTATGAGAGCCGGAGGGCCCATGTTTCACTAGTGCACAAATCACCGTTTCCTGAAAAGATAAGCCGTCAGGCCCACCAGGGCTGATGCAGGGAGCAGATTGGTTAAAGCAGCTTAAAAGGCCTGAGATGTTTTTATATGCTAATGTTTTTTTGAGGAATCGAGCGAAGGCCACCCCCACCCCTCCATACACGCGCATGAGAGCGTGGAAATCTCTCCTCAACTAATTGCATTGAGTGTCTCTTTCAACACTCTGGACAAGCTGGATGGGTTTTTATTTGGCACTCTGAGAGTTCTCTTTGTGTGGCGAAAACAAAACAAATACAATCCCCCCCTGCACCCCCCCCCCCTCCTTACCCCATCGCCCCGCCCTGCTTTTATAAACAGCACAACACCATGTACAGTAGCCAGACTAACGCATGAGAAGGGTTTACATAATCTGCTAGGGAAGAAAAAAAAAACGATCAACCACCGCGCCCGGTTATAAGTGATCGCTTCCACTCGCTCACGCTACCTGCTGTCCTTTCCATCATTGGAGACGTCACCTGCATCTGGTCACAGCTCTCTTCTTCCCTGCCTTTGCTCATGAAGTAGAATGCTGTGTATTTTGGGCTCTCTCTACTCTCTCACTCTACTCTCTCCCCCCCCCAAGCTTCCCAGGCTGTAGCATACTTGCCAACAGTTAATGCCGAGAGCCAAATCCTTCCCCTTAAATAAATTACAATAAATTTGCACGTTTTTTATTATCTTATTTCATTTGATTTATTTATTACATTTTTTGAGCAGGGCTAGTCTCCTCCCTCCTGCGGCGCAGTTTATGCAAAACTCTGGGTTCACTCGAGGTGCGAGGCGAAACACTTACTAGTCAGGTGGGGAAAACCTGGCTAATCTGGCCCGAGGAGGAGACGTGGTCGGCTGGTAGGCAGTTTGACTGGCAGCCAGAACATTGTCCTAGCGGACATTGTGTAAACCCACCAACCTTAGCCCTTGGCCACCAAAATCTCTTGTCCGTGTGGAATTGAGAGGAAGATCACACACACACACACACACACACACACAGACACACACACACACATACACACACACACGGACATGTTGTACTGTATAACAGACAAGTTACTCACACATATAGACTCATGTATGTATTCCATCCTCTACAAATCTCACACAGGCACACAAACACAAACGGCAATAGGCCTACACTGTGTGTGTTGTTGCTGATGATGAGATGATCTCTGGGTATTTTGGAGAAACACGGGTGATTGGGGGCATGGCAGGATTCTGTTTTGTGGCACGACATAACCTATTCTCCTCTGACCCAGCAAACACGATTGAGTGACAATATCCCTTGTTCCGCTGCTCTGCTACAGACATTTATTGATGACACCCGCCACCCCACCCAATATGATTTCTGCTCGGGCCAATGGTCCTCACCCTGCTCGCTCAGCAGTTTGGGGCGTCCAGCTTGTGCCTGTCTGAATCTCTCTCTCTCTCTCTCTCTCTCTCTCTCTCTCTCTCTCTCTCTCTCTCTCTTTCTCTCTTTCGCTTTTTTTCCCCCTTTCATCTTCTCCTCCTTTTGGCTCTGCTGTGTTTTGTCAGTGTGCCATGTCTTTCCACAGTGATGCCCCTTTTTTATCACTGGATACTGAGGGCTTCCTTTGTGTGCCACCACGGTTACCCAGCAGCCTCCCAGAAAAGAGACGCCACAAGACAAGTGCCATCCGACATGAAATTGATCTCCAGGGACATCCAAAACGACCCTCTGCCCATTACTGACTTAGATGGTTGTCTGCCATGTTTTTTTTTTTCCCCCTCACTATTGACTCATGAAAAATTCATTGTAAGGTTAAGTTCATGCTAGTGTATTAGTTATGAAACCGTCTGCCATGGTCACTCTTCTCCCAAGTGCATGATTGGAACAAAGGGAAAGTACAGATAAAGAGATTCAAGAATGTTAATTTTGTTTCTCCTGTGACTTGAAGCCCCCCCCCCCCTTGCTGAGGGAATTCCTGTTGAATAAGTCTAATTCCTGTTGAATAAGACTGCTACACTCTAGCCGCCGCCCACCCCCCCCCCCCCCCCACACACACACCCCTTTAATGTCTTTTCCCGAGCCTCCTAATGTTTGAGGCTGGTGGTCGCCAGGCGTGTTTCAGCACTGATCTGACAGGGGCTCAGACGGTGGGTATTGTCCAGCTTCCTGAGTTTCCTGAACAGGGATTCTGTGTGTCTCCTGGTAAAAATAGTTCTTTTGTCTCTGCGATTTTTTCGGCCGTTTACATTAGCCCCTTGAAAATAGCACTCGAGTCGCTCTTCCAGCCGAACACTGTGTCCTTGTAGTGGAGGCTCATGTGGAGATATTTTGTCGATGTCAGTTGAAAGAAACCTTTGTGGAAAGAAAATAATTAGTTGGAATGCAAAGTCCTGTCATAGCTTGATACAGAGGCAGGGATATGTGATCACCACAGGGGGAGGCTGCAGTAGAATGTCTCCTCAAAGCCAGATTTATGGCTCATTAAATTGAGTATTAATGGCTTTCATGTAATGAGCTCATTTTCTGGTGTTCAATTTTTTAAGAGACGCTGATGGATTTTCAGTGCTCTCCCAATTAACTGTGGAAAGACTCTTTTTCTTTCTTTTTTTGTTTCATTTTTTTTGTGAAACCCCTCTGAAATGTAGCTATTCAAGGGTTAACATCCAATAAGTGGAGAAGTTAGCCATGTAGGACCCACCCTGTGGCTGTTTACATTGGCCCTGTTCCCACTAAGCCATGCTGGGCTTGTTTACACCTTCAACAGACCAATCAGCTCTCAGGGTTTTCCGCTACTCAGTCCAGATGGCCAATCAGCGGCCTTAATCCCATGCTGGGCCACTCCCCCTCTCCCCGCATACCTGGGAAGGCTGGGAGGAGGGCGCAGGAAAGAAACAGAGGGAGCAGAACAAGGCCGCCGAAGCTCCATGGAACCTGTGCGTGACTCAGTCCGAGAACTCGCGGTGTCGGCGGCAGGCATTGTGATAGACAGGACATGACGTGTGTCAGAGGGAAGAGGTGTGTGTTTGAGTGTCTGGCCAAGAGAGAGAGAGAGACAGACAGAAAGAAAGGGAGAGAGACCCAAAGGGAGAGACTGAGAAGGCAATCACAAAGTGTTTTCTTTTTTTTTCTGTCTTTTTCTTTTTTTTTTTTGGTGGCTGCTGTCTAAACTCCAGACAGAACACCCCATGAGGACTACATGAGTCTGACAGCTGCGACATTGGCTCCTGCCGCCTCAGGAGAAGCCATACGTCTCTCCTTGCCTTCTTGTTCCTCTCATTTCTTTTCTTTCCCGGGGGACGCTCGTCCTATGTATTCAGAAGGGTACGGCTGCTTCTCCCCACGCCATTCAAAGGTGCCATGTGTTTGCTGGCCCTTCATGCTCAAAGGTAGGATGAACTTTGCCAAGGCATTCTTCGATTCTCTTTTCTCAAGCCACTCCATTGTTGCCACTTGCTTTTATTTCATTCAGTCCGGGAGTACGTGTCTTATCATTCTGTGTAGTCATGTTTTGTCTCAGATGCTGTGTGTTTGAATGGCGTTTTGAAGGCTTTCTCATGATGTTGTGTGCTCACTGTGGTTAGGTGGGTGTGGTGGGGCGCTCTTTGTGCTCATAATAATCCATGAGGGCCTTTGATGTCCTGTTGCCCGACTCATGAGCGTTGTGTTTATGAGCGGAAAGGGCAGGCTTGACTTTTACACTGACCGCACTCTTAACGTGGTCACACTGCACAGTTTGGGACCTTTCGCAGCTAAGTAGACAGGCATCTCTGAACGTTCACATTGGGGGCTACGTTGGGATGAAGGTCTGTTTCAGGACCGTTTCAGTGGTAGAAAGCTCAAGGGTTGAGTTGTGTAAAGTTGTCTTTTGTTGCTATGCTAAATTCAGATATTCTATATACAGTATACTGTATCTTTTTTTGAGAATAAACAAACTGGGGTCATAAAATGATTCATGAAACTGTTGGCATTCTTCACACCCATTTGTGCATTTAGAGCATTCAGTGTCATGATTATTTTGAGGGTGAAAAAAAAGCCATGCAAGCAAGTGGCTAATTGAGATAGTGAAGCATTTGGCAGCGCTGGGCAGCCAGTGTTTGGCCTGTGGGGCTTATTCAGGCCAACCCTGTGCTCCACTGGGTAGTTCATGTATCTGGGCTCTCCCGTTACTGTTAGCATTAGTGCAAGGCCCCACAGGGGCGTGTGCACTGGCCACAGAAATGCGTCTAATCTGTCTCTGTAATGGCTTGAGCAAACAAACAAGCTGGATGGCAGAAGGGGCGGGTGGACTGTGTGTGTGTGTGTGTGTGTGTGTGTGTGTGTGTGTGTGTGTGTGTGTGTGTGTGTGTGCGTGCGTGTGGTGTGTCTGTCTATGTGTGTGTGTACGTGTGTGTGTGTGTGTGTGTGTGTGTGTGTGTGTGATGGGCTGGGTAGGGGTTGTAGTAGTGTGGGGCGTGGGGAGGGGGGGAGATGACCAGGAGGTATGCAGCTCACGCCGACTCCGGAAGGACCCCTCTCTAGGGGGAGCGGCCAGCCCCTAGGCCTGGCGCTCGGATCCTGGCAGGACATCTGACGGGCCTTCCCTATCCCTATCCCTATCCTCTGCCCCAGCCGTGTCTCCCCCACTACACCCCCATCCAGCCTCTATCAGCCAGGCTGAGGATATGTGCTGTATGCACTTGTTGACAGACTCAACCAGGAGCAGATTGGGAGCAGACACCATAGGCGTTGACAAGTATTATAAGCTATACAGATTTATCTTTCATTCATTACTAGCAGTTGTAGTCCGTTAGCCTGGGAGCCAAACGGAGAAAGGAATTGTTATCTGTGAAGACGTAAGCGATGCCACATCCCCTGTAATTGCCTTTTTTTCTGGAATTTTAGGAGGCTTTTGTGGTGAAAGGCCTCTGGTTCCTCTCTGCCCACTAATTGGGAGTGTGTGGAGTGGCTTTTATGTCCATATCTAGTAAAACGAAGGCTTTCTCCTCCTCCTCCTCTCCTTCTTGTCCCAGGACTTTCACTCCCACCAGAGCACATGCGCGATCACCCTTTAGCTTGTGACGCCTCAGGAGCCAGAAGAAGTGTCCCAATGAAAACGAGTAGTGCTGACTCCATAGAAATACTGTGAACAAACTCCGCTTATTTTTATTTTTACTCCTTTCTCTCTTTCTCTCTCTCTCCCTCCCTCCTTCTCCCTCTGAGATTCTAGCGCATTCTCACCCTAAAGAGTCTTAGACTGGCGTCGGCCCGCCAGGCGCCCGTCAAACGTTGGCCTTTTAAGCTGCGGACTTGATCCCTGCTAGTACATTGTCGCCACTCAAGCCATATTTCTTTTTTTTTTTTTTTTTTCCACAAAAGGACCCTTTAGATGTGGTTGGGCTGGTGGTTCTGAGCTTTTGCCTGTTATGAGTGGGTCACATGCAGAAAGGTGCAAAGATCAAATGGCAGTTGTACAGAAGGTAATTGGTTTTGTGTTGCATGCCGCACACAATACGTACTGTAGTGCGTTTTTTTTTATTTTTTTTTTTTATAATCCAAGCATGTTTGAGCGACTCTGAGCCGTCACTCCCTGAAGACGACGTGACTCAGTCACGGTGGCAGATTCCTCAGGCTCAGGTTCACGGGGAGAGGAGTTCACGGGAGTGCGGATAAACAGGGCACCCTTTTGATCTTTCGGCCACCACGCTATGTTCACTCTCTCTCTCTCTCTCTCTCTCTCTCTCTCTCTCTCTCTATCTCTCTCTCTCTGTAGCTCTCTCTCGCTCTCTCTCTCTCTCTCTCTCTTACTGTAGTTCTCTCGTGTGTGTGTAATCATCTTCGGATAGGTTTCCCCCCCGTAGACGCTTCTCACTTCAGAGCGGGTGTGATGGAGGGAGGGACAAATGAGAATTTCACACCTCCAATCCCTCTCCCGTTCTGCCTCTCACAGCTATAAATCCAGCTATTCGCCATGCGCTCCTTCTCAGAGACACAAATCACACGTGGAAACAGAGGTGTGAAGGCTTATCGGGAAAGCCACTTTTGAACAGTTGCTCCCCCGTAAGGTGTTATGCATTCAATATTTCTACTTACCATATCTCTCTCTCTCTCTTTCTCTCTCTTTCTCTCTCTCTCTCTCTCACTCTCTCTCTCTCTTTGTCT
The DNA here is from genome assembly GCA_030264315.1 of Sardinella tawilis. Taxonomy (NCBI): domain Eukaryota; kingdom Metazoa; phylum Chordata; class Actinopteri; order Clupeiformes; family Clupeidae; genus Sardinella; species Sardinella tawilis. The sequence continues at coordinate 3,238,492 of JASCQY010000068.1, forward strand.
TTGTCTCTATCCTTTTCCTGACTCCTGTGCAGAATATGACAGACACCTAGCACACAGCAAAGGCATGGCGACGGCGGCGTACCTGGACCCCAACCTGAACCACGCCCTGGCCGCGGGGGCCAAGTCGCGCCTCAGCACGGGTACGGAGCGCGCCCCAGGGGCCCCTGACCGGGTCCTCAAGGTCTTCCACCATTTTGAGAACAACAGCGAACACAGCACATGGTCCAGCAACATCAGGCATGGAGACGGCACTGATGTCCGGGTAAGAGGAAACCATTAATGCCATGACTGTCGGTGTGTCTGTGTGTGTGTGTGTGTGTGTGTGCGTGTGTGTGTGTGCCCGTGTGAGTGTGACTTTTTTTATTCAAGAGTTCTTGATGATGGTCTATGCATAATACTGTAAATGCAGTGTCTCGATTACTGTTCCTGCCATTGTTCTGTCCAGCAGGTGGCAGTATTTGGCAAAGTGATGTAACTCACACACTGACAGCAGTGGGGAGACTGAGGTGGTCTACATAAGCCTCCTCCTCGGCTGTAGAGTCTGGAACATGGCGCTTGCCCTTGACCTTGAACTCAACACTGGCGTATTGGACGTCATCTTGATCTCCTCCTGGGTTCACTGTTTGCTCTTGGGCAGTCTTGTAGTGGACACTGGTGTACTGGACGTCATCTTGACCTCCTCCTGAGTCCAGTCTCTGTTCTTGGTCAGGGGTCCTGGGCACTGCAGAGATGTTGTCATACACAGGACTGAAGTCTCCCTGCAGAGGGGGGAAAGGAAACTAAAGTATTGGGGAGGGCAGGTACTGTTAGAGTACTGCAATCATGACTGATGCTGCAGATGCAGCAAATGACATGGGTATTTTTCACACGAAAATATGCATGTGTGAGACTGACTGACCTCTTCAGTGGTGCCCTTTGTTCCCTCTCTCATCTGTCTGTCATCAGATGTCCTTTGGGGGGACTCTGATGATGTCCTCTTCCTTCTGTTACAAAAATACACACACACACACACACACACACACAGATGCACAAGCACACTATTCACTATTATGGCCAACATGCTGACCCAAATATGAATAACAGATTGGAACACTGAGATGCACCTGAAGCAAACGATCCCAATGGTGAGAGCAAGAAGCACACCCAGCGCCACACCCACTGCTATTGGAGCAAAGTCCTTCTGTGGTGCTGCAGCAAATCCAAATAAAATGTGTAATAAAATTTAATCTCAAAATATAACTGACCCTCTGGGCCACTGTGATGCCGCAAGCAAGCGGACCACGTGTTTGGGATTGGTAGCGCTGAAGTGAAGTGTAGAGGCAGGCAGGCAGGCAAAGTGATGTTCACAGGAGTTTTATTTCTCCAAAAAGGCACGTGCACAAAAATAGTCAATTGACTCAAAAATGATAAATTAGCGAAAAAAAAATAAATAAAAATAAAATATTTTCAACAACTTTCAAACAAAATATTGTCCGAGACAATAGAAAGGATATCAAAAACTTTTCTAGTCAGCTACTCCAGAAAATACGGTATAGACAGACAATTTGCACAGCCTCACCTCAAGCTGTCACCCTTCTCTCTAGCTAGGCAAAAATGACCCATTCATATAGCCACTAGTACCCACAATGCAACATTACAGGAGCAGACCAAAGCGAGGGGAAGCAGAGCATTTTAGACTGAAATCAATTAATAGCTTTTGAGACAAATTTACCTCCATAGTAACTCACGGTAACCGGATAGAATACAGTCAACACAGACAAGTTTGTGTCAAGGCTGAATATACACACGTAAACCAGGATTTCAGACATAACAGCAAAAGCAGCACATCGAACCTCCCCTACTACATTTCCCATGACCCAAGAAGCCCTTCAAATACAACCAGCGCGCACAGCGCTCTTGTTTGCCAGACATGCGGAAGACCGCGGGGAACACAGACAAAGAAATCAGCGTCTGAATCAGTAAGTGAAGACATAGATACAATTCACTAGGCGTACAAGATTTTACATAAGTTCATGGCCTTGGCATTTTGCAACATGTTTTCACAGATGTTTAAATAAAGTTTCATTGTTGATTTAAACGTGTGTGTGTGTG
>JASCQY010000068.1:3265697-3278314 GCA_030264315.1 Sardinella tawilis
CGGATGGGAGGAGACAGCTGCTCCCTCTCTCCCTCTCTCTCTCTCCCTCTCTCTGTCTCTCTCTCGCACTCTCTCTCCCTCCCTCCCTCCCTCCCTCTCTCCCCCCCCTGTAGCAGTTGTAGTGTGGTTTATAATGGCTCTTTGTGGACTCCCCTGTTTTCGCAGCCTCTCACAGTGACCACGCCGTCCTTCCCCATAGCGGAGAACATGGCCGACCTGATAGACGGCTACTGTCGGCTGGTCAACGGCACCGCGCAGTCCGCCATCGCCCGGCCCCAGAAAGGTAAGCTTTTAAACTAAGGCAATGGCCGCCAGCCATTAGTGCTCCCGTCTCTTTCAGCTTCAGCTCCACTCTTTAGGCTCCCCCAAAGGAAATCTTTCTTTGGCTGTTTATCGCTGGATCTGTTTCTATGGCTACGCTATCTGTGAGTCATCCCGGGCGCTCACCCTCCAGCTATGTGCCGATGGCTGGCGAACTCTAAAAGGGCAGCATTGTCAGGGATTTCTCACAGTCTCAACAGCGTTATATGGAACCTTAAAAAAAAAAAAAAATCATCAACAACAACAACATACTTTGTTTTTTTATGCAGTTGTGTATTTCTTAAACTCCTCCTGTTTGTAGTCGGGCTTGCTGTTTGTATTGCTATGATGTATGTTTAGCTTGAGAAGCAATTGGGTGGGGAGGGGGGGGGGTATTTTCTGTTTTGGCATAGTTCAAGAAGCACAATCTCTTATCCTAAACAGTGTCCTAAACAGCTTTTTCCGCCTATCAACATTTTGATAACTCGAGTGTGCTTTTATTCCTTCTGACCAACAGAGGGTGAGAGAGCTCTTCCATCAATACCCAAGTAAGTCAAAGCTCAAGTAGTCATACACTCACATTATGGCACCCCAAGTAAATATGGAAAAAAAATAATACTGATTATGATTATTATTATCGTTATTAGCTTGTGTTATTACTGTACATAAACTGCATGCATGTGTGGATGATGAAAGGTCCCAACTTGTTTTCTCCCTGTGAGTGTTGTGAATGGGCAAGCCCCTAAAGCATTTGTCTGGGCTTTTTTTAGATGGGAGTTCAAGCACTGAGTATTGTCTGCCCTGTGTTCCTCATTATCAGAAATAGTCCGGGACCGACCGCACTCTTTCTCCTCATTGTGTAACCCTCTGCCTCGCTCTTGCCACACAGGGTCGCCAACAACGAGAAGCGGATCGAGGCGGTCCGAACCGGGGTGCGGGCCATCTCTGTGTCAGGTAGGACTGAACTGTCAACTGGCTTGTTTCTTTGCCTTGGAGAATCCTGAGGGTTTGATGGGTTAAGAGTGTTTACATTGTGACTTGAAGTTGATTTATATCAATGGCCTTAAAAGCCTGTGTGACTCTCTTTAGGTTATTGAGATATCTTTGACATATTTTGTACCAGCTGAGAGAAATTACAGAGCTGTCAGTGCAAAGAAATGCTACAGTGTTTTTTTTTTATTCCTCTCTCCCCCTCTTTACATTTTGTTCAAATCCTTGTCACGGCGCTACCCGAGACCACAGGGGGAGAATGTCGAAATGAGAAATGGCAACACTATCAAGAGAGGGAGCGAACGAGCGAGCGAGCGAACGAGTTAGCAACAGCTGGCGTGTGCTCCAGAGACAGGGACTGTCATATCACTGACACACAAACACGGGCCGTGATGCGCAGCGGAATTCTGCTCTGTCAGAATCGCAAGTGGTCTCTGCGCGCGCAGCCTCTCACCCTCCTGTGCTCAAGGAGAGGGGCCCAGTTGGGAGGTGATGGAGGTTGGGGGGGGGGGGGGGCGTGTCAGACAGGGGGAACTGAAGGAGCAGGAGGCGCAGCAGCAGGTGCCAGAACCTCCAGCTGGAGATGGGAGTCGGCGTCGGGAAGGGGAAGGGGGTGGGGGTGGGGGTGGGTGTTTGAGGAGGTGGTGGGGGGAGCTCATAATCCTGAAAAATTCACTACTGCAGCCAGTCAGCCCATCTATTCAGGCTGCGCGGGGAACGGCCAGGCTGTCAGCACGCAGCCGTGGCTCCCTAACTGCAGATGGATTACCCTTCATACACACACACACACACACACACACGTACACACGCACACAAACTCACACAAATACACATGTACACAGATGTACACAAACACATGCAACTCACCCAAGCAGAGCGAAAGCCAGTGTGGACAAGCATGGGGGACAGGCCAGGTCGGCATTTGTTTACCGAATGGAGAAATATGCTACTAGAGGAACACCCAGCTGTGTCTCATCTCTCTCTTTCTCCCTTTTCTCTCTCTCTCTCTCTCTCTCTCTCTCTCTCCCCTCTCTCTTTCTTTCTCTCTCTCTCTCTCTTTCTTTCTTTCTTTCTTTCTCTCTCTCTCTCTCTATCGCTGTCTGAGCACCATCTCGGTCTTGGACGTTTTCCCCTCTCTTTCGTCAATCTTTCCAATCTCTCTTCCTTTCTCTCTGTGCTTCCTTATATAACCCCCATTCCTCCCCCCTAGCTGATGTTCCTCCATTTGCCGGGCCTCTTCTGTCTGATTTTTGCTCCATCTTTCCATCTCTCTCTTAAATGTCAAAGATGCCCAAACCCCTCAACCCCACCCCACCCCACCCCACCCCCCTCCGTTTCCACCCCATGCAGAGGGCCTTGTTGCTCAGCTACTTAATGCCACCAAGCCCTGCAGGGGTGCTGGTGGTTATGGTGGTAGAGCAGGGAGGGGGTTCACGTCCCAGAGGGATAATGGGCCTGATTGAGGCAGAAGGGGGGTGCGGTTCGTGTCGGTCGCGTTGCTCGCTGGGGCCTCGGACTCGCCCGGGTGGTTGTGTGTGTGTGTGTGTGTGGGGGGGGGGGTGTCGGAAAAAAAAAGACGGGGCCACGGCCGCTCTGAAACTGAAAGACCTTATTTGTGCTCCGCGGACGGGATGGCCACAGCAGCCCAGCGCAGTCAGTGGGGCCCCCGGTCAGGAGCCTGTCAGCCCGTCCCAAGGGAGGCTGGGGATTGGAGGGTGTGGGGGGGGTGGTAGTCTCTCCCTCCCGCTCTCCAGAGAGAACAGTGGGGGCAGTCATGGTGAAGACGGCGCTGCAGAGCGAGGTTACGTAGGGGCTTGTGTAAGCGGCTGCCGCAGTGTCAACGTTGGGGTCGCGCTGTGTGATGTGCGCCTGTGTCATCACTTGGATGAATGAATGAATGAGGCAGACAGACCTCTGCAATACCATTAAGGAGCATTTGGCTGGAGCCTCCAAAGTATGACGAGGTCGAATATTTGTCACCACGCGCGGACGGTTACTGGTGGTTTGGCCCGGACTGAACCGGAATCGAAAGCCGCCACCACTTGACTAGAGCCTGTCACAGGTCACAGGATGTGATTTATTGGCAGTCAGGTCTCTCATATATCTGGCTGTGAGGAATAATGATGCAGAAGAAGTTCAGCTGCTCATGAATCAATCATGTGTTGGGACATGCTGAACACACACACACACACACACACACACACACACACACACACACACACACACACACACACAAACACACACACACACACACACACACACTCTCACTCACACACTCACAGTCACAGTCACAGTCTCAGCCTTGTTAGAATGATGTTTACATCTTGGCTGTTTCACATGCAGAATCCATAAATGACATTTTCCTAGATTGAGGGTCAACCAGCGTTTGCACCCCAGGGAGCTGAAGATGGGCTCCGTACAGCACTGTACATGCTAATCAGATGCGCCGCCTTGGAGTGCGTTTTGCATCGGGTCAATACCCATCATCACTGAGTGATGGGTATGATAAAGTGCAAGCCCACTTCAGGTTAGCCGTGATGTATGTGCCCTGAATATCGTCACGGCACTGCAATGCGCTTGCTTGCCTCGACTGTTCTGGAAGTCATCAGAGTGATATACAGTACAGAGTGGAAATATACTGTATTTGATTTGAACATTTAAGCTTTGGCTGTGGTTGGATGTTCTCTTCTTGTTGAGTGTGTGTTCAAGGGTGTGTGTGTGCGTGTGTGGGTGTGCGTGTGTGTGTGTGTGGGGGGCGAGGGGGGGGGGGGGGGGTCTGTGTGCGTGTCGATGGAGAGGAGTCACAAGGATTCTTGGAAGTGAACAAGGCTTTTTTTCACTCCCTTTTAAAAAAGGGAGATTGAAACAGACAATTGTTCTCCTCATGCCCTTGCTCTTGTTGCTACATCTGTCTCTCTCTCTGTCTCGTCCCATCCTCTCCCTCCAGCTCTCATCTTCTTTTCCATCTCTCTTTCTCTCTGTTTCTCTCTCTCTCTGTTTCTCTCTCTTTCTCTCTCTCTCCTCATTTTCCCCCCTGAAGACCTAGCGCCTCAGAGCCCTCCCAAGTCGGCAAAAGCCCGGCGCTTTCTCCTTCCTTTCGTCTTCTGCTCCCGCGAACCTTCGCCCAACGGTACCCAGGCTAGCTTGGCTGCCTGCTGCTCAGCTTTGACTAACACTAATCGTGTGTGTGTGTGTCTCTGAGTGTGTGTGTCGCTGTGTGTGAGTGTGTGTGTGTGTGTTTGCCTTTGGGGGTGCCAGGCTAGCTGCTACCCTCTGCCCCCCCCCCCCCCTCCTTTCTGGCCCAGAATTCACATCTGCTCACAGTCCAAGATGCTTGTATCTCCAAGCCACCTGTAGTTCAGGGAGACTTTAAGCGAGGCTTATATACACTGTACTGTACACCCACGTCTTCGCTGGCAATCATGCACACGGTCAATCAAAGAGTATAGAAAGCTGACCAGATGCTCGATCTCCTTCTGTTTAAAGTTCAGCAAGCAAGTGACTGATTTTAGAGAGGGCGCCATGGAGAGGGACCGGTAGTGGTGGTGGTGGTGGTGGGGAGTTAACTTCTGTCATGGCTGGCTGTCAGTGCGCTTTGAGCTATGGGGCTGTGCATGCACAATAAAGCACTACTGCGCTTTTGCTGCTGCCTGTGTGTGTGCGCGCAGTGCACCGTTAATGCTAAAGCTAAATGCTAATGCTAATTCTGTTGCTGCTGCTGCGGTGGTGGTGGTGGTGGTGGCTTTGCCTGCTCCCTGCTGGAGTAGATGGGTGTAGTAGGATAAAGCTGGAGTAAATCTAGCAGAGTGGGGCCTGATTTTTAAATCTGACCGTAATGCACCGCAGATACTGTATGTCTGCCAGGCCCAGTACCGCTGCCGACGGTGCCCCTGTAATTCGGCTGGGACTGGCACTGACAAGGGCACGGGCACGGCCCTGCACTGTCTGAGGTCTGCTCCACAGACTGCATGGCCCTCCGAAAGGGGATTTTGTGTGTGGCGGGGATAAGAGTAGACTAGTGCTCACGCTCAAACCCCCTCATCCATTCCACACCTCCCTCCCTCTGTGACATCAGCCGTAGGCCGTAACTAGGTCAGCCACCGCTGGAACAAACCGTCGTAAGAAACGGGGAGGGAAAAAAAGGCCAAAACAACAATACCGTGCGTCTCAACAAAGAGAGAAGGCAACTTCACCGCACCACAGTTGCAAGAGAGACCAACTCTAAACTCGCTATCTCATTCCACAAAGAGCAAAGAACTCTTTCTTTTTTTTTCTCTCCCCCCTGTTCTTCTCACACTCTCTGTGTCTCTCTATCGCTGATATTTCCATTGCTTTCCCTTGGCGTTAAAATAAACACGGCTCGACTCGAAAGAACAGCAGACGTCTGCAAGCTGTTAAAGATGAAATAAGTTCCCCCACCATTTTATTTTCTTCGTGCCCCCCCCCATCCCAAACACTTCAGCTTGCCCGAGTGGAGTGAAGTCACTGCCACAAATCAACAGGGTTGCCGTCTCTCTCCCAGACGTCAACGCTTTTTAGCACGCTCTCACACACCCTCACACACACACACTCTCACGCCCGACTTTGGTTCACCTCACCTTTTTTAAAGCGCTCTTAAAATCATTATTTTGTTCCACGTTGCTTTTCACCCTTGACAATTCCTACTGTGTGTGTGTCGCTTTTTTTTTCCTTCCTCACGTCTTTGGAGTTGGTCCAAGTTTGACATCCCTAGAGAAACTAAACAGATTCAATGGTGTGGTGGTGTATGTATATATATATTTTAACCTCCCCCCTTCTGCTAAGCCAAACTTACTCCCCACACACACACACACACACCATACACGTATCTTTGGCCTGCCCCGTCAGCCCTACCATTGGCCTTCCACCGCAGTCCATCACAGACCTACCACAGAGAGAGCGCGTAGTGGAAAGCCCAGGTGACTGCCAGTGGCTTGAACCTACGTGAACTCCTGGAGGAGAACAATGCTGGCAGGAGTATACACACACACACATACAGACACACACACACACACACACACACACACACACACACACACACACACACACATTCAGACACACACACACACACACACACGCACAAAATTCAATCAGCTCCCACACATTCCAGTGGCAGGCCTAACTCAATTGCAGCCACAGTCGAGCCATTCCCAGTGACTCAGCATAGGGGAGAAAGGTGGTCAAGTGCTCCAGAAGAATCCTAACTCCATTCTAACAGCTCGGAGGCCATACTGTGCAACTGTGCGTGCGCCCCTCGCTTCTGTGATCAAGTTAACTTCATATCAGAGACTTGTCATGTTTGTACTGAGATGTGTCTTCATTGCATTAACCTGGTTTCTTATTTCCTGTATATTCCACAACCCCCCCCCCCTCCCTAACTCCCTCCCTCCCTCTCTCTTTCTCTCTCTCCTTTTTGCATGCCTCTCCTTGGACCTGCAGAGGATGTTAGTGGGGATGGTAAAGTTTTTGGCTTTTTTAATATTTTTCCATTTCATTCATTCCCTCTCCCATGAGCTGCCACTAACACGCTAGCGCTACTTTTATATCTGGTGGTGATGGATAGAGAAAGTCAACTGTAGAGAGTAACGCGTGTAACTGTAGCCTGTGTTTTAAATGTTTTGCTTAATTTAGATTTAATGAGTGTATGTGATATGTAGCGTGTGTATGTGTTTAAGTGTTAGTGAGAGAGACAAAATATGTGTGGTGAGTTTCTGCATTGTGTGTGTGTGTGTGTGTGTGTGTGTGTGTGTGTGTGTGTGTGCAGAGTGCATGCATTTAAAAGTGTTTCTCATTGCCTCCTCCCAGCTCTGCTGTCTACTGTATCAAAAGTCTGAATTTGGTCACAAAAAATTAAGTACACACACACACGCATACAAACTCACTCACTCACTCCCTCACTCAGTCATGCTGGCTGTTTTCTCTCTCTCTTTTCTCTTCTTTTACTCTTTTTTTTCTTCGTTTTCCTGTTCCTCTCTTCTTTCTACCTCTCCCTTTTCTCTTTCCCACTCTCTTCCCTGCCTCGGCGTGGCCCTGCTGCCGCTGCTGCTCTTGCTGCTGCATTCCAGGCTAAAAAGGAATCAGCTGCAGAGACACAATTATGTTTCAGGACCTAAGCAGCAAGCCAGTGGCCACTGCAACACACACACACACACACACACACACACACACACACACACACAGCACACACATACACACACAGCACACATACACACACACAAACATATACACACACACAGACAAATGGAAAGAAAGAAGGAAAGAAAGACAGAGAGAGAGAGAGGGAGGTAAAGTTCAAAAGAGCCTTTACTGGTCTTGAGTGATATGATGGAGGGAACAGTAGAGAGGAAGAGACGGATAGAGAGAAGTGCAAATGGAGAAGTCCCCCCTCCTCCTCCTTCACCCAAACACACAGCTAGAAAGCCCGGCTCTGATTGGCCAGACAAATAGACAGATATGCACACCACATGAGCAACTGAGCAACTCTTGTGTGTGCATGTGTGTGTGTGTGTAAAAGCTGGGAGGACTGCTTGAGTGTATGGGGGCAGGATCGTTCCTGCGTGTGTGTGTGTGTCTGTGTGTGCGTGTGCGCTCGTAGTTGTTCCCAGTCTTGTGGGTGGGTGTGTATGTGTATGCCTGTGTGTGTGAGTGAGTGTGTGTGTGTGAGTAGACTGAGTGTGTGTGCCTGTGTGCCGTCTGACTGGAGCGTTTATTTTCAGCCGGCTCTAGCTTCTACCGTGGAAGATTACTTATTTTAGTCTTGTATTTTTTTTTACTTTTTTTTGCGCTCCGTGCTCCGGCTGCATTAGCTAGACTGGACGCTGGCTACACGGAAGAACCCGTCTGCCGTACTGATCGCTTGTGTCTCCTCTCCCCCTCCTCTCCACACACAGAAACCGACGACTATGCGGAGATCATAGACGAGGAGGATACCTACACCATGCCCTCGAGTAAGTACTGTACCAGATGATCTCCTCGTTTTCTTGGTCCTGTCAGGCAGGCTGGTGGCTGCCTCAGCTGGGAGACGTTTGTACCAGTTGAGCTGTCAACCAGTTGAGCTGTCTCTCTTTCCTTCTCTCTCTCTCTCTCTCTCTCTGTTTCTTTCTCCCTCTCTCTTTCCTATTCTCTGTATCCAGATGTTTCTGACTTAGGCCAAAATTCCTTTTGAAACGTGGCTTCTGTTCTTTATCATGACCCATTTTTTCCCCTCTGGCCGTTTTGTGCCTCTCTCACTCTCTCTCTCTCTCTCTCTCTCTCTCTCTCCCTCTGTCTTTTGTCATCTCTCCTCTCTCTGTATCTGTTGTTCTTTATCTTTATCTATCTTGTTTGAATGGCCACAGGGAGCTGTGGTGCTATCTGCACCTGAAAATACCAGAGTTTTTTTTTTTTTTTTCTGTTTTGGCCCCATCTGCCAGATCTTAATGGTTGTCGTCATGTGTTTTGGAAATGTTAAGGTTACTCAGAGGGGTACTAAAAGAAAGCACTCCAGGCGTAACAGATTTTGCTCCGTGTTTACATTTTAAATATTTCCAGAAAAGGTCCGCGCAAGTGCTGCTCCACGTCAAACAGATGTTCCGGCATTCCTGCCAGACGCTCGGAGCTTCATAACTTAAAACCTGCAGCCCGTGATCGTTTACACTCTTGTCATTATTTCAAACTGTGACCAAAAAGACTTGGCTAATTAGTTTGAAGTGCTTCTCGTAGGCAGGCAACAGCTGCAACGTTTCATACGGCTACTAAATGTCTCATCGTGTGTGCCTGAGGTGTGTCACCACCAGACCGTCTAGGAAACTTTTGAAAAAAATTACACCAACAGTTTTTTGCTTCACTTAAAATCTCAAGGTGAACTGGTAGCGTACAGTTAACGCAGTATTGTTTTCAGCGATGACTATTGCTGTTGACAGCCATATAACTCTTAACCAAATGTTACTAAGCAACCTCAGCAAACATGTTCTACAGTGTGAGTATCTCAGTGACATAGCCATGGCACAGGTGTATCTGTTCTACCAAAACAAGTTGTAGCTAGTTTATTATCAGCATTGCAACCCTTAGACACACAGACAGAGATACAGACAGACAGACAGACAGAAGGAAGGAAAGAAAGCAAGAAGGAAAGAAAGAAAGAGCTTCCCCTTCCCACTGTGCTGTGCTGTGCTGTGCTAGGCTTGGGAGCACATCAGTGAGGAGCCCAGTTTAGCCTCTGAGTCAGCCAGCCTCAGCCAGCCAGCCAGCCATTCACCCCTGGGCACGGTAACGGGGCAGAGCCGATGACCCCCAGTCTCGTGGGCTCATGTGAGCCAGGGCCCAACAAAAGGCCCTGTGCACTGGAGGAACCACAGCCGCCGGCACCACATGGCCCGGCCCAGCCCGGCCCGACAGTGGGGAACAGAGGGGTTGTCCCAACCCGGGCCCCCCACTCTCTCTCTCTCTCTGACTCCCCTAACCCCCCCCTCTCTGTCTGACCATGAAAGGCTTGAGCTCCATCCTAGGTTTTTATGTGCTGTGCAAACATGAAGTATTATTGCCTGATAGCGCAGCGCAATGCAACGCAGGGCCATATACAGCGTACAGTAACTGTAAGGCCTGTGCTGTGCTGTATGTTTAGACATTTAGTGTCTGGGATCGGAGTCCATCGGAGGAATTTTTATGTGCGATGCTCCTCTCCGCACACACGGTGGACGTAAGGGCCTGCTTTACTAGAGATGTACTTCTATTTTAAGGTGTGTAGGGCAGACGCTGCTTTTGGCCGGGGAAATGAAAACACATGGGTCTGTTTTGTGAAATAGACCGGTAGAATGTGCAATGCCAGGTGTGTGTCCTTCCACCTGCGAACATTTGTTATGGTTCTAGTGTCTGAACGGAGTGAAAAATCATCACTATTTGATAACGATACAGTGCCCAATGTGTTGAAAACAGAGCAGAGACTAAATATTTGTGACTGTAGCTACTCTTTGATCAGAAGTGACAACATATAGGCTACTGCACACGGCTGCTGTAAATGATAATGTTGATATTGACAAAACTTTTTTTTCTTGTTTGACTTCTGTCCAAAGTAAGTCAAACATTGGACATGAATTATACTCCAGTATTTTACAAGCTGGAGCGGATAGTTACAGCAGTCTTTTGCCAGCACCTTGTTTGATAGGCCTACTATATTAAATACCATAATAGCCATAGACTTCAAGCAAAATCATTTAGTTACACTGTTTACTGTTGTTCTTCAAATCCAGTAGTTAATTGTTTAACCTAAGGCACATGTTAAAAATGTCTGGGTACAATCTCATCTCACGCTTCATATGTTGCTTTTTGCATCATGACTGGTCACTTGATCATCAGTTGACCAGCTTCATTGTGCCTTCAGGCAACTGCAGCAGTAGCTAGCACAGCTACCTTAGCTTAGCTTAGCTTAGCTTAGCTTAGCATCTTAGCTCATTTCTCTGTACCATAAAGAATGTTCGTTTTTCTTCTCTTTTTTCCCCCCTCTCTTGTTATGTCTTATCCCTGTTTAACCCCTGGGTCAGTCTACTGTGTCTTATCCTCCATCTAAAGTGTCACTTCAGTACTCATCCTCCTGTCCTGATGACTGTTATTAGTCAAGTCCGTCCCTCATCTGTGTGTCCTCTTTTTTCGCTCCATCCTGGCTCAGTGTCTAGCTCTCACCTTCCCTGTGTTCAATTCTGATTGGTTCTAAACGCCAGCTCTTTTGCTTTTCTCTTCATTCTAAATGTCCAGCAGAGGGCTATGGACTAGTCGAAGGTAACCCTTTCTTGGTCTCTTTCTCTCTCTCTCTTTCTCCTCTTTTTCTCTCTGCCTGTTTCTCACTCCTTCCCATTTACTCTATATCTGCCTCTTTCTGTATCCTGCTTTCCTCCTTCTCTCTCTCTCTCTCTCTCTCTCTCTCTCTCTCTCTATGCTTGTCTTCTTGTAGACTAGGTGGTTCAACTCTGGTTTTGGAGGTCCATACTCAAATCTCTAACCTCATTATACAACTTTAATGATAACATTCAACATGAGACCATGTGTAGCTGCCGGACTAATCCTTTCCCAGGGTTGAGAGGCCTAGTTAGGATGATGTGACTGTATTTGTGTGTGAGCGTGTTTGTGTGGAATGATCTGTGTCTGTTCATTGTTCAGTAGCACTTCTCCATGCCATTCATTGTGTTATTACAGTGCGTGCACATGTGCCTGGTGATGAGTCATCACTGTTGTACAGTTAACATATGCACCACTCAGACATTGTTTGATTTTTCAAAGAGGAAAATGTCATTATAAGTCATAAAACTGGCGCCTAGCTGAATTCAACTACTATATTAAGTAGGCCCTGTCTGTGCCTCAGTTGGAAAAGGACCTGCAGTGATGTTTGTGAACCCCCGTGTATATTTGTGTTGTATTGCATGTCTGAGCCTTGTGCTTGTGTTGAAGTGCCATGTAGAGATTGTGGAGACATTAGCAACCCCTTTAGCAATGTCCTTAGTCAAAGCCTGTGTGTGCTTAAGGCACGGTTGCTACCCAGCCAACACAAGGCTGAACTGAAGTAGGCTAACATGCTGATGCTGACCTTGCTCCAAGGCTTTGTGAAAAGCATGCCAGGACTAAGGGCATCTTAGCTGGGCCACTGGCAGGGGAACGAACGCCCTAAAGAAGGTGGTTGTGATGGTGGGTCTTGCGCTGTGTCTACCCCACAGCCAGGGACTATGAGATCCAGAGGGACCGGATCGAGCTGGGCCGCTGCATCGGAGAGGGCCAGTTTGGAGATGTCCATCAGGGGGTCTACTCAAGTCCGGTATGCAACCTCTTGGACACACACACATACACACACACACACACACACAAACCAAACATCTCCCTTGCCAGACAGTATACCAAATTTATGCTTAGACAAGAGGAATTTTCCACTTTGTCTTCTCTCAATCACTCACACAAGAAAGCCCAGAGGTTCACTGGGCTCAGTCTTTGTCAGGCTCTGTGTTTTTGCACTCTGGTTTGGTTAGGCCGCCACCAGCACCAGGAGTATTTTTAGTTGCATTTTCAGTTCTTGGGGTATTGTCTATGGGCCATTTCCCTCTCCGATCATTGTTGTGATTTGTGTGTGTGTGGTTTTGTGTTCCCCGTGCAGGATAATCCTGCTCTGTCTGTGGCCATTAAGACCTGCAAGAACTGCACCTCAGACAGCGTCCGTGAGAAGTTCCTCCAAGAAGCCTGTGAGTTTCAGAAAGGATATGTTTTCTGCATGTGTGTGTGTGTGTGTGTGTGTGTGAGAGAAAGAAAAAGAGAGAGTTGATCTATGAATGGTACAGTGTGTGTTTTGGGTT
>JASCQY010000068.1:3307316-3317713 GCA_030264315.1 Sardinella tawilis
CTCTCATTAACCAATGACAGGCCAGAGAGGGAGAGCAAGCAGGCCAAGTCTACCCTGCTACACAGGGAGTAACTTAGACCAACATTTAAGCTTGTTGACTAATTTAGTGGGCACAATGGTATTAAATGCTGAGCTGTAGTCAATAAACAATAGCCGAGCATAATTCCCTTTTCCCTTTTCCATATATCCAGGTGAGAGAGAGTGGAGTGAAGGACATGAGACAGAGTTCTTCTAAAAGCCCAACGCCTGTGGAGGGCTTCTGCATCACTCTGAAGGGAGTTATTCCATAATAAAGGCCGACTCGCAGAATGTTATCCAGCTTATTACATGGCTACCTGCTGAATATATCAACAACATGATAATGAATAATTGTTTTAGCACTGCTTTCAGTCATTTTATCATAACTTCCGCAAAAGAAATGTTGCCTACTCCGCTAACTTACAGATCAGCTGATTGGTTGCAATGTTCTGTTTCACTTTCCCTAGCAGCGGTCAGAGACGGTTGATAAAAGTGTTATTCAGTATCTTTGACTGCTACAAAAAAGAGTAACATAAAAATCTCAATAATAACTTTAAGACATCACTTACTACTTATCACTTACACTTACTAACTTTAAGACATCACTTGTATAAATATGAAAATGGCGCAGCACATGTTTAAATGCAATGCTTATCTGATTTTTGGCCTACCGTAAGGGTAAACAAGTTAAACAGCTTAACCTATATATTTTCTAGAAAATCCAGCGAGAATACACAAGGTATTAATATAAGTGCTCCGGTGAGAATTTCAAAAATACAATATTTTAATACCCTAAACAGGACACACATTCAGCTCACATCATATCACAACAGATGAATGCCACCTATTTTGGTGCATTATAGGCTACATTCTTTGTCAGTTAGGGCATATGGAGAAAAATGAAAACAAAAAGAGACTGGATAATCCAAAGGCTGTGGGCAAATGTACAGAATCTAATTCTGTTTGAATGCTGTAGCCTAGTTCACTGCTGGTCGCAACAGTCATTGGCTGGAGCTGTGGTGGTCATCTTGGGGTAAAGCAGTGATACCCTGCAGACAGGACAGTTTGATCTTTTCTTTTAATAAAACACTGTTAGTGGCTCAACTACTTACCATTTTAATTGACCTCATGCACAATAAAGGGACATTTTCAGTGAGGAAATAAGGCCAGGTGGTCCACTCCAAATGTCAACAGACAGTAGTGCAAAGTAGCACAGAGCAAAAAGCACAGTAGCACACTGGTCAAATAACATCATAGAATTTCCTGTTATCATTACAACATGATTTAAATCTTGAAAAAAGAATTCATTCAGTATAAACACAGAACTGTGTTATCCCTCTTTTATCGTAACCTGCGGAGACGCATTGTACAAATATTTGAATTAATATGTGAGCTAACATCTTTGGCAGACATGAACTTGGAGGCAACATTTTCTGCCCGCGGATACTGAACGCTCCCTTCTTGTAGAGGCACGAATATTTGTACGCATGCTCCTTGTGTATACACGCCCACATCAGGAAATGAATGGAGGAAGTCATTCTTTTTTTCACGCCGATAACACTATTTTTTGAAACGAAACTGACCCCAGGCTGCGATAGGGTCGTCGTCTATATAAATGTGCAATTTATTTGCATCAAAAGTTCATTTTTCTTTCTTGCTCGTTTATTATGAGGTAGATCGACAGTAAGACTAACTGGATACCTATGGCTTGTCAGCAAGGATTCTTTGGGACCATGCAATAACGCCAAGATACTGGAGAAATGTACCAACCGGCTTCTCAGATGGTTGACCCTTATATGATAATTTATCTTAGCTATATACATAGTTTATTATTTACTACATAGCTCGTGCAGCTCGTCAGACGTTTGCAGTTTTCAGTATTTAGTTCGTTCACGTAGATTGGGTCCACGGAAAAGCGATAGGAAGATGTTTCATAAAACCTCATTTACAACCCTTGTCATAGGCGTATTTGTTGTGTACGTCCTGCATACTTGTTGGGTTATGTATGGCATTGTTTACACAAAGCCATGCGAGAATCCTAAAAGTGACAGCTGCATCAGTCCTTATTTGGCAGCTAAACCGCGTCTGCAGGTAAGCACACTGTTCCTCTGATAGCATTCGGCATTTCAGATCTAAATGCTAATGCTTATCAAATGTACTTAGCTATCAGCAGTCATCACACAGAGTCATATTTGATAGTTATCGCACATAGTTGATCATGAACATTTTTTACTGTTGCTGTTGGATAGCCATGCTAACGTTAGTAATCAGGAAACGTGAATTGATTGACACGTCATGTTAGTGAAGAGCTAATGGAGACCATTTTTGACATGTTCCATACTTGCAGCTGAGCGTGTATACAGCTGTGCGGCACAACGCGGAAGGCGGGCATACACTCATTTTGAGAGAGGAAGACTTCGACGTGCATTCCAAGTTTGAGAGGTAGAAAACTACGCGCTACTTTTTGCAACTGTCAGATGGAGGGGCTGTCACAAATAAACATTAGTAAACAGCAGTCACTGACTAATCAGTTAAATTGTTAAATTACTATATTGGGTCTGGTCTTATTATACTGAAATTCACTGTAGCTCCCTTTACACATTCCTTGTTGTAGGCAGATAAACGTTACTCTACCTAAGAAAACAAGAAAAAATGGAACCCTCTATGCCATGGTGTTTGTACACCAAGCAGGGGTCTCCCCATGGCAGGACCAACGGCAGATTCACCAGGTGACCCAGCTGACCACTTACATGCTACCCAAACCCCCAGAGGTCAGCCTCATATCTGGAGAAGAGGAAAAAAAGGTAAATGTTCATCAACATGACAGGACGAAACAATCTAGCATTTGTGATGGGAACAATTCGTTTTCTGTGTTTTTCTTAAGTTGTCTTACAGAACACTGAAATAGTGAACTCTTTCCAATAGTGGGTCAAGGCTCTTGTTTACTCTGCAAACTTAGTTTGAAACATTCCAATTGCAAGATATCATATCGTCCAAAGGGTCAGAATCGTGTCTGGCCACATAAGACCACACACATTGAAGGTTTAATGTTGTCAGCTCAAGTGTAAACAATAAAATTGTAGTCAGGTCAAATGTAAACAAAGTGCAAATCTTCTCCTCCACAGGCTAAAGAGCAGCAGAAGCCTGACACGGGTGCTGACCGGCCCGTGGCCCACTGGCGCACACGGTTAACCCTGAACGTGGTGTCGGAGGAGTTTGTATTTGATCGCAACGCTTTGCCGGCCGATGTGCATCGTTACCTCAGAGTGTGAGTAATCGCACCACACAGAGACATCTGAGAACCATTAACAACATTACGTAATCACTAGGATCCAGTGACCGTGTGCCCTAATTGCATATTACTTCTGAATTTATATTTATATTGCTATATTGTTGTGTGTCTGCTGTACTGGCTGTGAAGTCTTGTACAATATGTTTTTTATGTTTTGTGGGGCCAAAGAGGAATGTCCACAATGTAAATAATAAAGATTTCTCCTATTCTATTCTAGATATCAGAATGGAAAGAAGATGGTATATTTGCCATTGCTGTTTGTGGATGAGTTAAGCAACAGAGTGAAAGACTTGATGGTTTGTGTTTTCTGACCTATGAAGACTAGAAGGTTTCTCTGCTAATTATTCCCCCTGCCTTCTCTAGCAAATGATAGTTGGCCTCTGTTCAGTATGTGCCGCCTCATATGCATTCCCCAGGAGATCAACAGCACGACAACAGAGGTTCCCCTCACTATCTCCTATGACACCATCTCCTTGGGTCGGCTTCGCTTCTGGATCCACATGCAGGATGCTGTCTTTTCTCTGCAGCATTTTGGTAAGGATGAGGTCATTCATTTCCTAGATGTCTGTCTTAAAACTTTTTTTTGTTTAACAAGGGAAGGAGACTGGAGCACACTGATCACACTTGCAGTCTTAATTAGCGCAAACAAAAGACTACACTAACGTTTCGACACACTGTGTCTTGTGATCCGTGTGCTCCAGTCTCCTTCCCTTGTTATGCTCTTGGTCCTACTGAGAAGAAACTGTGACAGCAGATTACAGGGATTGATGCGCAGAGAACTCCATTTAAACTTTGTTTTGTTTCATGTATGTATGTAGGCTATGTATGTATGTGCAGTATGTATTTCCAATTGGCAAAGGTAATTGATAGTATATTAATGCTAAGCTAATTAGGTGAACTGAAATTGATATGTTGAGGAAAAACTGGGTTTAAAACAGAAGAATTTGTAGCTTTTGTGTTGCATTCATTTTACAGGTTTCACAGAAAAGGAC
This sequence comes from Sardinella tawilis, assembly GCA_030264315.1. NCBI lineage: Eukaryota > Metazoa > Chordata > Actinopteri > Clupeiformes > Clupeidae > Sardinella > Sardinella tawilis. The sequence continues at coordinate 3,311,619 of JASCQY010000068.1, forward strand.
ACGGATGAAATCAAAGCCATCTTTGTGGACACCAACCTCTACTTCCTTGGCTTAACCTTCTTTGTGGCTACTTTCCATGTAAGTTTGACAGACAGCACAGTAGGTCAGCTCCCTTGATCTGATCAAAGCTATGCAACTTTAATTGACACTGAGCATGAAAAGTGCTGTTGTTGTTTTGAACGAGTTAGACTCTGAGGCACATCATTTCTAAGGATATATTTATGTGCATTTTTTATTAAGTATAGTAAGTATATTATACTCTTTTCATCCCGTGAGGGAAATATGGGGAATTGTGGAGGAAAATCCAAATGGTTAAGATGACTGTAGAGGGTCTGTATGTTATAAACATGAACCTGTCTTACTCAGCCATTTTCAGGCGTTTCTACAAAGCATTGTTGCTAACTTCAGCTGCTATCTTGGTCGTAATGCTGTTTATCTCAATGGTAGAACTACTGACATTGCTAACCACATAAGCAATGATGCTATCTTAAAACACACCCCAGAAGAGGTCCATGATGATAATGCAGAGTACATCAGTGATGGCTTTCCTGTGAAGTAAAAAAAAATATTCTGAATCGCTTGTCTTTCCCTCCTAGCTCCTGTTTGATTTTCTCGCCTTCAAAAATGACATCAGCTTTTGGAAAAAAAAGAAAAGCATGGTGGGCATGTCCAGCAAAGCAGGTGACTAATCACATGGATTTAGTGCATCATAGATTGGATGCAGTGCTGTTTAACTGTGGAATATTTCTGCTATTCTGTCACAAATGGAGAGTTATACAGACCAGGTGGAGTAATTTAGCTGACTGCAGGAGACCCATTTTTATCGCAGCTGGTCCACTCAGAGAGCAGTTAGATTTAGAAATAAAACAAAACCCTTTGATCCTGACACTGTTTGTACAGGATTGAACACTGATGCTGTTCAGAACTCATCAAAGCAAAGCATCATCAAACATGAATTTCTCATGAGTTTGCTGACGTGTGCTTGCAGCTTTTGAAACTATCTGCTTGCCAAATCTAGCATATGTGCATGCCTTTGTTTTGGGTTTTTTTCTAATCCAGTACAACTAAAACAAAGTCTGAGTGGTATGTCTGTAAGGTAATAATGATTCCAAATTTCCAAACTTCTCAGGCACTGAATTGAACCCTATTAAAAAAAACAGTCACAGTCACAAACACAGTCCAGCTGAAAATATCATGATTTGTGTGGTGTTTTCCGTAGTGCTCTGGAGATGTTTTAGCACCATAGTAATCTTCCTCTATCTGCTGGATGAGCAGACCAGCCTTCTTGTCCTCATTCCTGCTGGCATTGGGTCCATCATCGAGGTACGCTCCCTCCCTCCCCTCCCCTCCCCTCCCCTTCACCCATAACCAACTCATTTTTCCTCTCAAAACTTTGTACTCTCTTAATAGCTTCCATGCCACCACAGCTTCTTGGATGAATTACCCTAATAGGGTCTTAATTGAATTTCCTCAGTAATCTCTCTCTGTCTCACCTTAATGGGGGATGTTAATTGTTTAAGATAATGCATTCGTCTAATTAAGTCAAATTTATCATTATAGCTTTTGTGTCATTTAATTGAATCAAATGTGATTTTTGGACCTTGCTCTAGGCGTTGGTATGTTATTGTGTTTTGTGTGGCTTTTAATGTTCTTTGTTGGAAGCTTCACAAGGTGATGTGTTTGCAGTTACTCCCTTCTCTTCTAATTCTCATTCTGAAACTGGGGACAGGTATGGAAGGTGAAGAAGGCCTTTAAGATCCAGATTATTTGGAAAGGCGTGAAGCCAACTTTCCTGGTGAGCTAAGACTTTTTTCCCTTCATCCATCCATCCATCCATCCATCAATTGCACCACCACATGCATGTCTGAACAACTAGAGAAGACTGTTGTCTGTTGCACACACTATATTGCATTACATAGAATAGGTTACAGACAATTGGTACCACTGCAAATTTAATCTGACCTTTGTTAAATGGTGGTCTGTGGTGATTAAACTCATTAGCTTCATTTTGGGATCTGACTTGTGTATGACAGTGAGATTGTAATGGCTGCCTGTGCTAACTGTGATTTATTTACAGTTTGGAAAATCGGATGAGTCCGAGAGGAGGACGGAGGAGTACGATACACTGGTGAGTCAAAACATCCGCACCAATGCAACACAACTCTTCACTTACTGCAGGCCTGTCTCTTTTAGTTCTCAAACAAGTTTTGACATTTGCATTTATTTATTTTGAAGATGCTTTTAGTCAAATCGCTGCACGGCAGGAGAATTATACAAATTCCTCTGTACCTTTGCACTCCTGCTGTTAAAGCAGCACATCAGCATTGCTAAGTAGCTGGTTCCTCGGGTTCATCTTCTGCTTCAAGAGCTGAACAGGTGTGTTTTGTTGCTAGTCTGAAAATGATAATGTCTTTCACAATATACTTTGCATTGTTTGTCTCGACAGGCAATGAAATACCTGTCTTACTTGCTGTATCCTCTCTGCATTGGCGGAGCCGTGTATGCTCTGGTTTATGTGAAATACAAAAGGTAAGATTGAGATTCACAGGGCACTTCATCCACTTGTTCAGTGGTAATCACTGTCTACCTGTCTACCTGTAATCAATGTCTAACATACCCCTTTTGCCATTTGCCATGTCAACAGCTGGTACTCCTGGCTTATCAACAGCTTGGTGAATGGTACGTGCATGACGTAAATACCTATATAATACAATCAGTATTAGTATTCATGAAAACTATTTACTTGTGGATTAATATATGAATATAAAGCTATTAAAATATACATTTTAAGGAAATACTTACCATGGTCTGATTATTTTGAACAGGGGTGTATGCCTTTGGGTTCCTCTTCATGCTACCTCAGCTCTTTGTGAACTACAAGGTCAGTTGGTGATGACTCAAGTCAACTTACTTGCGAGGAGTTGTTGAGTATGACTCTACTCTGATTGATTTTATGTTTGCATTTTATGTAGATGAAATCAGTAGCTCATCTTCCATGGAAGGCATTCATGTACAAGGTAAGAACAAGCAAGAGTTCTGTACATACAAGCTGCATTCTTTTCAAGGTTTCTCTGCTATGAATCAGTTTTGTCTTCAAAGCAGTGCATTTAAGCCTGTTTTTTTTTTAAACCCTCCTTACAGGCTTTCAATACTTTCATCGATGACGTCTTTGCCTTCATTATCACCATGCCGACGTCCCACCGCCTGGCTTGCTTCAGAGATGACGTGGTGTTCCTCATCTACCTGTATCAGAGATGGTGAGCCCCTACCGTTAAAACACGTCAAAGATCAGTTGTGTACCATATATGAGCATAACTATATCCTCAGTGAACTTAATGGAGTATGGAGTGTATGAAACAGGATGGTGGTTCTTTGTCATTTCAGGCTTTACCCCGTGGACAAAAGTCGCGTGAACGAGTATGGGGTGTCTTACGATGAGAAACCGAAGGGCAAGAGCCATAAGGATTAAAAAAAAAAAAGGAATCCATCAGAACCTAAACGTACGTCAGCTGCGGCCGCTACCTCTCCAGGGCTGACGTTTGAAAGCTTGGATCACCTCCCCTCGCCCTCTCGTTTATGGAGGTCAGCGATCACCCCATTGTGTCTGTGAAGGGTTAATCGAATAGACTTGGCCTTCCACTAGGCATCTCAGAACCATGTTGCTGTCGTTGAGCCTTCTAGCAGGTTCTGCCAAGACATGTTGCCGATTGAGCCAGGCCTGAACAACAACCTGCCTGCACTTCCATACCATGACCAGCAGGGGACCACTGCATAACCTTACAACTTGATGTGCACACACTAACTGGAACATGCATTTGGCTGGCTAAAGTGGTAAAAGCGAATGGAAAAGAGAAAAAAAAATGCATATGAATGTATGTATTTTTGTATGTGTGTGCGTATGTGTATGATTGTTGTATGATTGTTCAATTTTGTTGTTATGGAATCTGTTACTGGATTTAATACAAATTAAACAAAATTATAATCTTGATAGTATTTGTAAATTAAGGTCACGCCATTCTGGTGCCAAACAGGTTGCTTATGATGACTGGTAATCGAAAGCATCTTCAAGCTGGTGAATAAAATGTGCTCTTTTAAGATACTGACTTGTTTTTGATTGCTGAACATTTTAACTGCACTCAAGGGAAACGATTAATGCTGCCATGCATGGTGTCTACATGTGTGAACGTGATATTTAAGGGTGTTTTGATTCAATAAAATGTTACTTTGATTTCCATATGTGTCTTCTCCTTCCATATGTATAGAAATAGACAAGACAATGGATTACTTATTAACAAGACATCAAAGCCTGAATATTGAACATCAAATTGTGTTGCACTCAATCATTTTTGTTTTAGTTTAATTATTTTTTTTTATTTTTGTTTATAGCTTTACACAACATAGATCAGAGGTAGCACAACATAGACAAGAACATCAGACGTACAGGCTACTTTTCTTGAACAAGTTAGAAAAGTATAGTGAGTGCAGTTTATTAAGTTCAACACCTGATTTTTTTATTATTTTTTTTTATTGATGAGCACCTTAAGATGTTTCTTATTTAAGTAGTCTAGTTTGTACAGAAAAACAAACAAACAAAAAAAGACTGTCGTAGGCCTACTTGAATAGATTTTTGTGTAATTGTCATTATCTGCCATGACAGAAACTCATACACTACCACTCATACATATTTCCACCATAACTTTCCAGTTACTACAGAAAATATGCCCTCAGACTAGTATGTGCATTGTTTTCGCATAGCCTTCTGTGAATGGGCAGGACGGTAGGCTACATAATGTTTTTTTTTGGAGTCTACCTAGCATCTCTCCTCTACAGAATGTAGAAGTCGGCTGCTAATGTGAGATGGACACGTAAGCTATGTTGAGCTCTGCTTATACAGTAATTGACGCTAAATTGCAGGATGTGGACATTCACTGTAAGGTGTGATTTCATTCGGTGGAACAGTTTGTGATGTTTTGCCCCATACCTGCTTCTGACCTGCCTCTGGCTCACCATGACTTCTGCCCTCTTCCGGGGAAAAGAAATAAAATACGGCCAGCTCTGCATGTCACTGTTGAACTCATTTGACTGTCACTGAACTATGATGTCAACTGTTACCAATTTACATTTATGCATTTGGCATTTATGCATTTATCCAAAGCGACTTACACTGTATGCCTCACATTCACACAGCAGTGGTGGCAGCTGCCATGCAAGGTGCCAACCTATCACCGGGACCGGGAGCAATTTGGGGTTAAGCGCTTGCTCAAGGACACTTCGATGGGGGGTCAGGCAGAGCGGGGCTCGAACCTGCAACCCTCTGGTTGCCGAATGGCACCTCCACCACCTGCGCCACCACCGCCCCCAATAGGAAAGGATAGGCGAGGCTGAGTGGTAATGACCCAAGACGCACAGGACTGTGCTGGTTAGGAAATGTGCGTTTATTTTCACCCAAAAGTTTGAGGTCCCACATATGCACGAGGTATGGCGGCCCTCTAAGGAAAAGCCTAATAATGCTCATGTGGCCCGTGATGAGTTTGACATACGTTATTACGACCCAGAACATGATTATATTGCACTCTGGTTTACATCAGTGACTAAATAAGACTGCAATGTAGGCCTACCATAGCATACCGGTAGCAGCGTATGGAGCGTTCTTTGTGTCCCAAGAAGTGGTCGGATGTGAAGCACGTATGGCATACATAACCTTGTTTTTGGGGGGGAAATACACTGTTGGCCTGCAGATGTCGCCAGCATTCCACTCTGCGAAGGGACCTTTTTTGGCCAGCGTAATTTCTCCCGGGTGAGATCCGCACTGCTCCCCTCTGTGAATCAATTTCTTCGTTTGCTCAGCGAGCGAACGAGTCAGAAAAGAAGGCGGTGATTGTGACCAAAGACAGTGAGCTCTGACGGGAGGTAGAGTGCGCACTCTGACTGGGTGTGGCGGTGTCAGCCAGGCGACAGCGTGGTGCCAGGAGTACACTTGGTGGTAGAGAAGGGGGGAAGCTGTGCTAATGGATTGCAGTGTGTGTGTGTGTGTGTGTGTGTGTGTGTGTGTGTGTGTGTGTGTGTCTGTGTATGTGTGTGTGTGTGTGTGTGTG
>JASCQY010000068.1:3370919-3375919 GCA_030264315.1 Sardinella tawilis
CCAATTATCAGTAATCATTATACATCAACCACAAAAGGCCGCTCATAATGCCGAGCTGTACCGCTCAGACAAATTTAAATTTGCTCAGTGCTGAAAAAAATTAGAGGGAACATTGGTCGAGGGGCCCCCGACAAAGCCGGCGAGGAGCAGAGGAGGAGAGAGAAAGGGCATCGCAACACTTCCACTGCCTGCCTGCCACTCTCACATAGTCAACCATGCAGCAGCACTACTGCACTAGGAGATTTCTGTCATCTTTTACATGGTCGCCATGGAGTTGTGGCAGTTGTGGCATAGTAGCAGTGATTGTTTTGAGTACTTCCACCCATAGCTCTCTAGTTTGTGCTCACCAAGTGTTTTTAGTAGGAAGAAGAATGAAGAATTGTGACTAGTACACCCCCAATAGAATAGAGAAATGACACCTTGGGCTAACTGATGTGAGGAAATGAAATTGAAAGTGTTCTTATGGTTCACACCAGTTAGCAGAAGCTGCTGCTTCACTTTTAGGGCTACAGTACTGTATGTTGTTCACAGGGCTGACGGTGAAAAAAAAAAAAAAAATCCTGACCTGGAACTTTTCCATGTCTGGGAGGTGGGCAGGGGTGTGTATGTGTCTTTTTCTTGCTTATAGCTTCATTAACTGAAGTGCTGTCATCGAACCATTTGAGGAAGAATGTGTCTATTCCTTATTTGCATATGCAAAAATGATTGATGATTTGGGGTCTAATATCAGCCCGAATTTATAGAGACAATGGAGGAATTTGCTGTGACTTGAAAAGATGGGAGCAAGGCCACTTACGGACGCAGACTGGCAGCTCTCCCGACCAGTTGTGGTCCTGGTAGCAGATGCGCACAGAGGAGCCGATGAGGCGGTAGCCTGGGTTACACTGGTACACCACCGTATCCCTGTAGCCATAGTTCTCCCCAATCACCTGACCGTTCACAATCGGCTCCGGAGTCCCACAGTGGCCCGCTACATAGAGAGAGAGAGAGAGAGAGAGAGAAAGAGAGAGAGAGAGAGATACAGAGAGCAGGACAGAGAGAGAAAGAGAGAGAGGATAATGCAAAGAGAGATAGAAAAAGAGAAGGAAAAGGCGACAGACAGGCAGATGGAAAGAAAGAACGAGACAAAAAAAAGGGGAGAGGGGTGAGACTCATTGTGGCACTCCAGAAAAGAGACGCACAGCCAGAGGAATAGAACACAGATCCTCTTTCTAAGCGAAAGAGAGACATTTCACATGAAGAAGGCAGGATGAGAGAGAGCATCCTATAACAACAGTCCCATACAGTGACTCATCAGGGCTCACAAGACGCTGCAATAAAGGAGCCTGAACAATGGAGAGTGAGAATCAAGGGGTCCCGGAGCATGGTAATGTTAGTATTGTGCTATTGTGTGTGTGTCTGTGAGTGTGAGTGTGTCTGTGAGAGTTTGTGTGTGTGTGTGTGTGTCTGTGAATGTGAGTGTGTGTGTGTGTCTTTGTATTTGAGTGTGTGTAAGTGTGTGTGTATGTATGTGTCTGAGTGTGTGCTTATATGTGTGTATGTGTCTGAGTGCGTGTTTGTGAGTGTGTGTGTGTGTGTGCTTATATGTGTGTGTGTGTGTGTGTGTGTGCTTGTGTGTCTGTGAGTGTGTGTGAGTGTGTATGTGCTTTACCCAGGCAGCGGGTGTCTGTACCGCTCCACAGGCCCGAGGACAGACACTCGCGCACAGTAGATCCCACCAGCATGAAGCCGGCGTCACAGGTGAAGATGGCTGTCGCGCCGAAGGTGGTCTGAGTGCCGATCTTCTTCCCGTTGGGCGCAGAAGGGAGCTGCCCGCAGGAGATGACTGCGAGAGAGAGAGAGAGAGAGAGAGAGAGAGAGAGAGAGAGAGAGAATAGAGGAGAATATTACTGTAGCTCCCCAACTCATAAAATGGTGGACAGTACAAACACCATTCAGTTCCAATAGAACTAAATGAAAGGATGCGACAGTTGAAACATAAAGCAGCCAGTTTCATAGTCAGACAGCTGGTATATTGATCCCATGATGAAGTGTGAGTGCAAACATCTGACTGGCCATCTGACTCTGATGCTAAACGCTACATGCTGGTGTTTGCTGGTTACGAAGAGAGGAAAAACACAAAGTGGACACTTGGCATGTGCATGTTTGCCTGGCTGTGGCTGTGTGTGTGTGTGCGTGTGTATGTGCGCGCGCATGTGTGTGTGTGTGTGTGCGCGTGTGTGTGTGTGTGTGTGTGTGTGTGCACGTGTGTGTGTGCTCTCACCAGCAGTAGTCCAGTAAGTGAGGCGGGAGCACTGGGATGAATATGTGCTGCCAATACATGGGGTAGAGGATGCCGCTGCAGGCGTGCACACACGCTGTGAGCTGCAGGGGACACAGCAGAGCAGAGCACACAACATGATCAACATCACAGGAACGCTAAGATAACGTACTGGAACGCTAAGATAACGCACAGGAACGCTAAGATAACGTTCAGACTGGCACACCGCCTCCAGGCATTCAAATGCAATTATTTTCCCATGGAATGATGAGACATGATCGTTGGCAATGCGCTTCATGTTTAATTTAATATGGGTGGGATACAAACTGCAAAAGAAGCTGAGGTACAATACTCAAAGGTCACATAAGACAATATTCAATAGTCTTATGAAGTGGCATTTCTTTTCCATCGCTACAAAACCATTGTTTTTAACCTTGTGTTTCTATCTCATGTTTTTTCATAATTACAATTTTGGAATTTTGGAGGTAAAAAAGGTTCCCACTCTGAGTGCTGCCTAGTCCTGACCAATCAGTTCATGGAATCCTGTTCATAGCCAATCAGTTTTCTTAGAATCTTGCATAGCCAAACAATGCTCATGGAATCCTGATCACAGTGCAAATGTAACCAACCCAACTTGACCACCTCCATCCGTGCTGATGTAACCTACTCATCACTACTAGAGTCCTTGTATCATCCGATCAAAACGTATAAAGCATTCGGTCCTGCTTATCAAACAGACATTATTATTTTGACAAATCTATAGCTCTGCATGGACCTACAGTATCTATCTGTTATTGTTGGGCAGTTTTCTGGGGGGTATTCAAAGAAGGTGGTTAAGTGATAAAGCTGGCTCAGGTAACCTAGAAAACTGCAGTAAAACTGCAGTAGTAAAGCTGCTCAAAGAGGAGCATGCTGGCTTATGGCTACTTCAGACTCTTCTACTAACTTTGCCACTACCTCTTCCTCTACTCAGTTTACCCAGGTTTGCCACTTAAACGCCACTCTGGTGTGTGTGTGTGTGTGTGTGTGTGTGTGTGTGTGTGTGTGTGTGTGTGAATATAATGTTCTAACCGTGCTGAGTTTACTGCTGTAGATGAGAATGCGTCTCTCAAACAGCATGCTCGCATACAGCTGAAGCAGATTGCCCACATCCACAGCCACCATCAGCTCTGTCAGGTTCCTCTGTTAGAGAAACACACACACACACACACAGACACACACAGACACACACACACAGACACACATCTATTTTTAAATCATGCACAGAATGAAACCATATGGAAAGTAATATTTAGAATACTTTCATCTTTTAAAGACAGGGAGGACTCACACTCTCTGGAATGGACGGCAGACTTTTGGGATCAGGAGCAATGAAGTAGGGGATCTGAAGGCCATGGCAAGATAATGTATAGCCTATTATTAGTATTATATATATATATATATAAATAAAATTATTATTATTATTGCAGAGATCGAATAATCGGCTCATGAGAATGGCAGGCCTCGTTTAAACGTTAAAAAAAAACAATTGAATGAGGCTAACATAGCTAACTACGAAATTAACCCTCTGGGACTTAAAGCAATTATCCGCAGTGAATCAACCTGTAGCGCTGTTGTCCGAGGCTGCCTAGAGCTGTTGATAGGTATCACAACGACAGCAGGAGGTACAACATGGACCGAATTCGTGAACTGCCCGCTTACGCTAACAGATAGGGGCATGTCAAAACGAAATGGCATTCGCTATTTGGTCTACCGTTCATGAAAATCTGTCATTCTTATACCTATCAACAGCACTTAGCAAGGTGAAACAACAGGGCTACGTGTTGATTTACTCCGGATAAATCCTTTAACATCTGTGCACAGAGACCAGCAAGCAGGGAGGGACTGGACCATTAAGAGAGGAAGTGTTCGGGTGAATAAAATCACCTGTTTCCTCTTTTAATACAAACCCTACAATAGTGGACATATATAAACAAAGCACTTCCATTTTGACTTTCCTTTCAAATATCTATCAGCCATATCCACGGCATAGGTGCACAGGAGTGGACTGTGAATGTGATGGGTGCAAGCCACTGTAGAATACCATGAACACAGATGTACTGTAATGTCTAAACTAGCAGAGAGTGGGGGCACTGTGGTTGAGTTCTGTGGAATGTACAGTATATTAGTTATATACTGTATGTTGTTAGCTTTATAAAGCAGCATGGTAACCATAGAAACAGCAGCCACTGCTTTTTAATAGACTAGATTTCAACTAGGGCTGTGCGATATTGGGGAAAAAAAAAGAATATCCCGATACATTTTCTCTATTTCACAATCTCAATATTTTTAAATTTCCCCAAAAGTACCCCATGAAATCTTATATGGCACATTAGGCTACACCAAATTTACAGGAGTCTTCCATTAAAACATTTTGCATTCATGATTAATCACGTCGAGTCGAAGTAAAATAAACGATCTTCACATTTACAACACACTGCCAGGTAAGTCATGGCATGCTGTTTCAGGTGATGGTAATAATATACAGTAAAGCTGCTCTCTTACTTGAAGACATTTTTCACACCAGGCTACTTCCGCTATGTTACATTAGAATAGCATATGGAATGCTAAAACGCAAGCCCTATGGAACAGCTAATCAAACTCTCTTGGAACGGTCTATAGCATGGTTCTCAAACTTTATTGGACTGGGGACCCCACATGGAGCAGAAAAAAATTCCAAGGACCCCTCAATGTAACCATA
>JASCQY010000068.1:3409019-3423282 GCA_030264315.1 Sardinella tawilis
AGAGAGAGAGAGAGAGAGAGAGAGAGAGAGAGAGAGAGAGAGAGAGAGAGAGAGAGAGAGAGAGAGAGAGATTCACATACCAAATCCAATGGGCAGTTTGACGGTCCAGGTGCAGTCCAGTCCACTGGGATAGTTGCCAGGAAACCCAGGGCTCAGAATCACGCCACTGACCTCCGTCATGGACCCACCACACTGAGCTGAGGAGATAAACAAACACACACACACACACGCGCGCGCGCGCGCACGCACGCACGCACACACGCACGCACACACACACACACACACACACACACGCACACACACCCACACACACGCACACACACACACAAACCATGATCACAAACATGCACAAAGACAGTCAGTCAGAGACATACTGTAGACTATGCACATTTTTACATGCATTTACATTTTCTCTCTCTCTCTCTCTCTCACACACACACACACACACACACACACACACACACACACACACCCTCATCTTACACAGTCTGTGCAGTGGGCCCCGGCCAAATTTTCCCACCCTTCTCTGACCTGGTCGGGCCTTTGAAATATAAATCATCATCTCCCCTCATGTGCTCTATTACCCTTGGTATCTCCCAAAGGGCCGATCAAATAACATCCGTTTAATTTAATCAGCCGGGGTTGAAGGGAAACGAAGGGCATCTGGGTTCATTAATCGAGCGATTTTTATCTCGAAAGATTTGCAAAATGCAATAATGGGCTCTCAAACTCTGGGCCTGCATTATAGATTAGGTTAATGGACACGATGCCTGCGATTGGATAACTGGAAGTCATAGTCTGGGGAGGGCAGGAGCGAGAGGTGTCAGATATGACGGCTAATATAGGCTAGCACAGGGGGATCAGCAGAGGCAAAGCAGAGGACAGCTGGACAGCTTGGTGGGACACATTTCTCTCCAATGTCCAGTCAGTTTCACTGTGTGTGTTTACATACACATTTTTTTTAACCCATTTGGCTAGCTAGTGCTAACCTTAGCCAGGTAGCCTAATTGCTAGTTCAATACCACACTTACTGTAACAGCATGTGTTGGTTACTTGCTAGCATGCTATCTAGGTTTATATGGTATTTTTATGGTATGATAAGTGAAAATACCAATTTTTTATAACTTTATGGTGGTGCTACTACTTTTAAGCAACATGTGTGTGTGTACTTGCATCACTACACGTAAACCCCTACACTTGCGCAAACAGGAAACTTGCTCAGTGATTCCAAAGATCATGGAATATTGACCAAGATAGAGCAACATAATATGTTACAATGGGAGCAAACGTGAATAGTTCCGGTCTGCATAAATCGGCACGTCACAACATAAACTTTTACCCGATTTTCTGTATTAGCGAATGAGGGCTCGACTTTGGTCTGCATAACGGGGTTTTTGGCCCCCCCCCCCCCCCCCCTTGCAAAAATAGAACACGGAATTTAACGGACGTTGGTTCCTCTCGCTCTGCTTTTAGACTCTCTGGTGATTCTGTTTTGCTGCCACTGCATTTATGAAACAGAAAGCAAGTTGGGGATTAAATCATTGCCTGATGAGTTCATAGTGTTTGACTGCTCTGCTCTTTTGTTTGAACATGATCAGGCTGAAAAGCTCTTTTGCTATTAAATTATTTTTTTATTTTTTAGGTGTGGTTTAAAAAACTTTTGATTTAATTAAGAGGGTGCATGGGCTGGAAGACCACATATGTTCTTTGGCAAGCAAACACAAACAAGTAAACAAACAAACAAAAACAACAAATTCACCAAAGCAAAACAACAACAAAAAAATACTGTATATAATGAGGGCACACCTTCAAAAGAAGGAGGAGAATATGGTTGGGGCAAAGCAGATGCATGTTGATCTGCAGAGAGTGCAGGGGGAATGCGTATATATATATATACGTTTTTTAAGCCGTGTGCTGTGAAGCTGTGTGCTGGCAAATGTGCAAACGCAAAGTCATGCACTCACACTATAAAGCTTGGGTCTCAGTAGGGGAGAAGCCCCTGCATGAGTGTACACCCCACACAAACACACACACACACACACACACACACACACACACACGCACCACCACCACCTCCACCCTCAAGCCACCCCACCCCAAACATAGAGCTCCAAAACCCTGGTCACGTGGACGGCCCAGTGGGGGAATGGGGGAGGCGAACCCTCTGGCACATGAAATGCATCAGTCAAGGAGAATACCCATCATCCACTCTACTGAGACAGATTGAGAAAGAGAAGAAGAAGAGAGGAGACAGAGAGTGAGAGATGGAGAGGAATGCAGAAAGAGAGAGGGTGACAGCAGAGAGGAGAGATGGAACACATAGGGTGAGAAAGACAGAGAGAGAGAAGGAGAGAGAGAGAGAGAGAGAGAGAGAGGGAGGCAAAATGAAAAGAAAACACCAGGAAGACAGAGAGAGAGAGAGAGAAAAAGAGGGAACCCAGAGGAGAGCAGTGACTGTTCTTGTTGTTGTTTTGTCTCTTGGCTGCCAAATTGTCAGACTGAAATATTTTCACAGGGGGGGTGAGGAGGACTGGCGCACAAGTAAAGGAAAAATGGACTCATCAGCATCCATACCAAAGGGACTTTGCTGGCAACGCTACCTCTCTCTTTTTTTTGTGAAAAAAAAAGTAAATTCAATCTAGCATCAGGCTCATTATTTTTGTTTACAGTGCTGTGTTCTCGCTAAAAATCTATCAAATATTTTGTGTGACTCAGTAAATGGATCTGGTCAGGGTTGCCAGGTTTTTCTTCTTGTCGCCGCCTGGGCAATAATTATAATTTATACAGTCCTTTGCTCTTTGGAACACGCCTACACATCTGAGCCCTGCGAAAGTCTCACGTGGCCCCCAAATGTGCCTTATAGAACGAGAGTCGCTGCGCAGAGTCGCTTTTAGATATTCATGACAGCTGAGGACTGGTCACGTCCGGAAGTGCCAAATATGTTCCACTGAGGATCCAGTCAAGCTAATTCATCCAAGTATACTTTGAGAGGGGTAAATCTCTGTAAAAAAATCTGTATTTTAAAGTTGCAAACACATGTACTTCACCTATGCATAATTGAGGTTATTATCCAAGCACTTTTGAGGAAAGTGGGATGGGCAGGGAAGAGGTTGGGAATGTTCTTTTTTTAGGATTTGGGGCAGCGTGTGCTGGAATGGGGGGCATGAGACTCCATAAATGATGTGTGTGTACGCAGCTGGAGAGTTAATAATTGAATTGGGGTAGTCAGGATTTGCAGCTGGCCACCCGGTCGCCTCGAGACAGCCAGCCGGCAAAAAGGCCCATTTCCAAGTCATGAAGTATGCTTGTGCTCTCTCTCCCTCTCTCTCTCTCTCTCTCCCTCTCCCTCATTCACTCTATTATGGTCTGCCTTGATTGGCTTTCCTTCGGAATGACAAAAATAGCACCGTCTCTGCCACTTGGAATAATGTGACAAGTGATGTCCGTCTTTCAAAGACTATCAGAGTGCACTCACAACAGATAGAGATACAACAACTGAGTTAAATTTAAAAAAAAAATCATACACTAGCATGATTTTTTTTTTTAATCAATTATGGAGGTCAATTGATTGCTGCAAAGACGGACTGATAAATAGACCAAGTGAATCATCATATAGAAAGACAGATTGATTTGAAAAGGAACTTTAACAGAAAGGGGCAAAAGTGAAGCGAGAGGCACAAGCGTCCATTAAGTTCTGTGTTCTATTTTCCCAAGAGGTAGGGAGGAAAATCTTCCTTTTTGTTTTTTGTAACTAACAACTCCACAATGGTAGGGCGATCTAAATATTAGTAAAAGGGTAGATGTGGGTCAGTCTGGAGTAATCACTGTTTGCACATAAATTGAATTAAGAATAAAGTTGTCCTCCGACGAGAGGGGGTGGTGGTGGGCCAAAAAAAAAAAAAGAAAAAAAAGAAAAAGAAAAGTCCCGCTTATGCAGCCCGGAACTGTTCATATTTGCTTCCATTGTAACGTATTATGTTGCTCTATCTTGGTCAGCATATTCAATGATCTTCGACTGTAGACCATAACCTTCAGTATATGTACTAAGATGGGGTCTTACCAAGACAAAGTGGCACGGGGTAGTTCCATCTTCTCACAGGGCCTGGCATGCAGGTAATGTAAGCATTCCCCTACAGCGGCACACAAAGCAACATCCACTTAGAACATCATTCATTGAAAGGATCTCTGAACTAAGAAATAAACCGAGTAGCTAATTTCAACCTGCCTTACCTGCAAAGAGTACCCTTGCTCACACTGGAACTGAACCACATCGCCTACCATGTAGCGGTCGCCCAGCTTGATGCCGTAGTTGGGAGTCTGAGGCTCTGGGCAGGACTCCAAACCGATCGCTGGGAAGACAAAGAGGGAATTGGCCTTTGACAACAACCTGACCCAGTTTCTGTGCACCAGACACTCAGTAATGCACTGAGCAAACTTCCAGAGAACAGTTTGCGATTTAATACCACAAAGAAAGACGGACAGACATTAGAGAGTTTTAGAGACACAAGAATCCAAAGGCTTTACATGACATATATAGTAAAATGAAACATTCCACATCAGTGACTGAAATGTAGCCAATGCATGAAGTATACAATAGCGCAATATATACATTTAAGTCTGCCACATATACATTGTTTTCTTCCTATTGCAAATACATTTGTAGCTCTATCAAAAAAATACTTTAAAAATACTGGCAAGAGATTGAAGTGAAGGCATTTGACGTGAAGGCATTTGAATCAGCATATAAAACTTCATCAGTACAGACGTGGGGGGCTCACAACCTTGTAAAAAGTGAGATGTTCTCACACCTTGAAAAGTTTCTGCACACACACAAAAACTACAGTGTAATATGCTCCTCATAATAAACTATTAAACACCCTATTCCCATTCACATTCACATCCTTGTTTGCTCTATAACAGAAGCATCAGACTGACAGTGGAGGCAGCTTTCCTCTCTTCATCTGCCGAAAGGCTGACTGACACAAGGAGGTGGAATCAAACTGCCTCCCTTTGCTGGCATGATTCAGAGGAAATTCCACCCAAAGTACCAAAAGCCTTGGCTAAGTCAGAAAAGTAAAGCAAAAACTTTTTGCTTTCCCCACAAACCAAAGCTGCATCTATAAATATATTGAAGAGACAGGTGTAAGTATGTGTAAGTGTGTGTGTGTGTGTGTGTGTGTATGTGAGAGAGAGAGAGGGGGAGAGAGAGAGAGAGACAGTGTGTGTGTGTGTGTGAGTGTGTGTGTTAGTGCAGGTATATGCGTAGAATGTCAGGATATGAGGGCGTGTACGTGGGTTTGTGTGTGTGTGTGTGTGTGTGTCTCGGTGAGTGTGCGCCCATAGGCACAGCAGCCAGGGTGAGCTCCCCCAGTGGGAGACCAACCCGATTTGACCTGAGAGTTTGCTCCTGCTCGCTTGAACACGAGCCCGATCCAATCGATGGAATTACAGGACTGTGCTGAGCATCTGGTCCACGCAATCAAGGCTTTACTGCTTCTCTGGGGCCTGGAAGCACAGGTGGAGGCTTACCCAGGTGGCGGAGGGAGTATGTGTGTATGTGTGTGTGTGTGTGTGTGTCTGTGGTCTGTGTGTGTGTGTGTGTGTGTGTGTGTGTAGGTGGGGGTATGTGAGTGAGTGAGAGAGCGTGTGTGTGTGTGTGTGTGTGTGTGTGTGTGCGGTGTGTCTGAAGGTTGACCCTGAGTGGAGCAGCACACAGCAGGCTGCTGCTGAGTCGCCTCCGCCCTTACCTGTGTACTCCAGATGGAAGCCGGCCGCTGACACGCTGATGTCGGAGATGAAGTTGAGGTACAGGTTGTTGGAGGTGGTGTTCAGCAGCGGGGGAATGGTCGTCCCTGGAAAGACACACACACACACACACACACACACACACACACACACACACAAACAAACACACACACACAGACACACACACACACGCACACACACACACCAATGAATGAGGCTGCAGGTTTATTATTCCACCAGTGCCAGTCAAAATCTTTCACGAGCTCCCTGCAACGCTTTCATATGAAAAAAAGCAAACACTCACCTCATAAAAGTGGTAAATGTGTTGCAGAGAAGTAAAAAATCAAGTGTGTATGTGTGTGTGTGTGTGTGTGCGTGCGTGCAAGCACGTGTGTGTGGTGAGAGAACAACACAGTTGTTAATAGCGGGGTGTTAAAGTGAAAACAGATGATAAATCACACCCAGGTTTTATAAACACAATTGTGACATTACAGACCTCTGAAACTAGCAATTATTTTCACACACTCTGGCAAAACCCACAGTCAAGGTAGCTCTCACAGCCAAGGTAGCATAGCTCACAGAGCTACTCAGCATCAATTTCCCAGGCTCTCCCTCCGTTTCAACCCTTTATGTGTGTCAGGCTCAAATGGGCCTGGCTTTCATCAACTTTAAGTTAAAGACCAGAAGATAAAAAAAGAGATAAAACCAAGATGCGCACCTAAAAGACGGATGAGCTCGCAAGCATTACAAAGCGGCATAAACAGTGAATAGCTGCACTCTCCAAGGCAAGGTATGGCGGGTATTGCTGCTCTGACGAAGGCAAATAGCAAAAATGCTGGCAATAAAGTTTGCATTTTGAAGTTAATGGAGTGTGTGGCTATTCACTTTTCATACAATGTCCTGAGTCTAAGCCATAAACCTCGGTAAAAAGGAAAACGGCTCCTGCCTCTATGGCTTTCCAAGTCTGCCTCCGCTCAATTACTGGGCCTATTGTTCTCGGCTGCCCAGGAGCCCGTCACCGAAGTGGCAGACAGAAAACAGGAAGGCTTGGCAAACAGTGGCGGCTGGATGGTGTGTCGCTGTCACCCTGATAAAGGCTGGGCCTTCATGAGACCTCCTCATTACAGGCAACAACGGGCACACCCCCCCCTGCCCCCTCAACACCTGTCTGTGGAGACACTGACCCTGGTGGTAGCTACCACTGACAGCCACATGTGCACACACGCACACACACATGCACACGCACACACACATGCACACACGCACACACACACGCACACACACACACACACACACTCTCACAAAGACCACCGAGGCACTTGAGCCAGGGCCTTTGTTTACTAACAAAACGCAATAAAATAAGGGGTTGGCTAGCCCCCGGCTCGATCTTGCAGTGAGGGGGCGATCAGGGAATTCATTTGGCGATGAAAAGAAAACACAATGCGGGAAACGTGTTTGTCTGTGTGGAACACACCACTGATTGGTTAATTACTGTTCTGCAGTGAAGAAGAAGAAAAAGAGACAAAACAAAACAGAAAAAACAACATGAAATATACTATCTAATGAGAGGCGAGGAACACAGGTAGCAATCAATCGGTCTGGTCTAGACACTCGACTTGGGGGGCTTCAGGTGAGCTTGTTTCTTGGAGCAAATCCCAAAACAACAAACACAGACACACATAGACACGCAAAAATCTTTTTTTTTTTTTCCCTTTTCTTGTTGCAGTCCGATATTGGCTAATTCAAATCCCAATCTGATAAACATTGGCTTTACATCTATTAGAGTGAGCAACCCAAAGCCCTTACCTGAATAGCTTCCGAGCCTTGGAGCGTTGCTGTCTGGACCATCATAGAACTCCAAGGAGTCCCAGTTGTGCTCAGTGGCAAAACTCACAACCTGGATCTGAGAAGAGAGTTCACATTGTGAACTTCACAACCATCACGAACCTTGTGATAAACTAAGTAGTATCTGTTTTGATAAACTAAAGCCTTGTTTACAGGTATCTAGACATTTTTATAAAAGCATATTTTTCTATCTGTTTGGGCCTTTTGTTTACACGTAAACAGAATATTAGCCACCTGCAACAGATCTTTTTTTAAACTTTCTCCAAAATGAAAATATTTCAAAACACAGGATTCTGTGGATACAACACAATTAAATAGGAAATGGATAAAATGAAATATATTATAATAATATCTAGATATGTGTAAACAGGGCCTAAGTATTTGTCTTTTTATCTATGCATATAACCTAGCTGCACATTATTCCACTTTTACTTTGTTCAAGTGATTAAATAAGTAAATGACTTAAAGGAACGATTTGACAATTTTTCTGTATCAATATAGAGAAATGTTATCATAGACTAGCAAGGCAAACAAGAGGATGGGGAAGTTTAAAAAACACACTCTTCCCCCACCTCCCCTCCATTATACTGCACATCAATGGCAAGACATTAAGAATTCTCTTTATTATTAAAAGTTTTTAAAAAACTTTTTTTTTTTAAATTCATGCTACGTTTAATCTCAAACATTTCATTTGCAGGACTTCAAAAAGAATCTCTCTCTCTCTCTCTCTCTCTCTCTCTCTCTTTCTCTCTCTCTCTCACACACACTTACTTGGATTCCTGCCCCCTCAGGCACTGAGACCTTCCACACACAATTGACGTTGTTGTCATAGGGCTCGGGGTAGCCGGGGGACAGGATGGTACCCTTGCGTGCTGTCAGCACCCCTCCACATGGCACTAAGATAAAGAACAAGAACAACAAGGAAAGAACATGCACACATTAGCCATGCTCTTATAAAAGACAGATATGCGAATGTTCAGCAATTTACCACGGCTCCGACCGCATTTCCTTCTATATTGCTACAACATACTGTACAGTAGCAAAGTGAATGGTGGCTGCGCTTGCTTGGCAACCATGCAGCTAGAGGAACTATATTTCCTGGCGGAGGAAATGTTATCTATGAATAATTTGCTATTCTATGTACAGCATAATTTCTCGTTGTTGTGTTTTCTTATCATGAAATCATGGCAGTTTAATGTGGCAGCAGTTTTAGAAAAGCAATAACGCACTCGATAAATCAAGTTATGCTTGTAAGCGTGTTCATTTCCTTCAGGATAAATAAAGTTAACCTGACTCTCGCCATCTGAATGTAGCTCTGCGAAACTCAAAATGGCGTTCCACTGAGCTCCACACATTCATCTGGACTCACAGGCGATGGGAAGGACTTCAAGGGAGCAAAAAATGATGAGCCAATCAGGAATGCCGGATTTGAATTGATGTGACATAGCGGACAGCGGACAGCGCGTAGCAGACAACGGACAGCGCGACTAAAAAGTCGCACAGCAACGCGACTTGTCGCGCTGGGTCGCATCGCATTCAGTTAGGACATTCCAATAGAAAATACAACAATCAAACTGATTTTGTCGCACGCATGAGGTCGTGTCGCATGCAGTTAGGACACTGTGTTAGCTTCACTTTTTGGTTGCAATGTGAGTGGTTGTAGTAGCATGTCAATAAAAGGATGGACAAGTGGTTTATCCAATCATATGAAAGAAAATAGATAAAAATCTACTTATGACCATGTACTATGCCAGGTAATCAACCATTCTTTATTGGGGAGAGGCAGGTGAAGTTGATTGGGTTTTTTGAACCATCATCATTGCTTAACCAGCATGAAATGCTTCACCTTTCAAACTATTACATTCCTCATTATTTAGAGAATGCCAAATCAAGCCTCCATTAAGGCAACTTAATTTACCGTCTGAAGCTCAAATCCATGGTGAGTGAAGAAGACAATGAGTTCTTGATTTGTACTCTAACTTCTCCTCTTTTGTCTCAACGAGGCTGTCAAAAGACACCTGTCTGGTTGTCACGTGTTGGCCAGTGTGACAGTGATATGAGTGTCCGACTAAAGCGGATGCTGTCGACATCCATATCCCGCTTAGCCCGACAAAAGGGTCCTGCTAGGGCTTATCGGTTAAAACGCCTTCACACAAACTTGCACGTTCCTTTCGATTTGGATATGACACATTTTAAAAGGACATCGAATAATGTCAGCAGCTCGAGACACTTAAAAAAAAGAGGGGGGATAGAAAGGTGTGACATTTTGCCTTTCTCCCAGTAGAGAGGCTCGGTTAAGCAATTTCCTCTTGTTTGTTGAAGCCCTGCCAACTATTGTCTTCCATACCACAGGAGGCTTGCGAGCGAATCTGTCGATATAAAAAGCCTGGCCTGGTATCTAAGGTTGCCAGGACACCCCACCCCACCCCATCCGACACCCTCCTCTTCTCTGTAAGGGTCTGATGCTATCTGTCAAGGACAACAGGATAATCTAGAGGTCAACGCCAATCACTTTGTTTAAACAACTAAGAGCAGGGTGGGACATAATGATTGATGTCTTATATGGGAGGGGAAATGGCTGGCGTCTATCTGAGTGCACAGGAGAGAGAGAGAGAGAGAGAGAGAGAGAGAGAGAGAGAGAGAGAGAGAGAAAGAGAGAGAGAGAGAGAAAATGGGGAAGAATGTGGAGGCCAGCTCAATATATCTGTGTCAGATGGTAAATTATTGAACAAAAACAGTTCAGAGCAATTTCAAGCTCATTCATATTTTAGCACTGATAGAATGCAGCAGGGGCCCTGGTAATCACAATGGATTCCTAACCTTTCAGCCAGACAACACCCTGCTGCCCAACAAATAATGACAGAAAGTAGCTTTACCTTTGTTCCTCTAAGGCCCTGACAAGTGCTCTGTGACTACACACAGTATAGTAAGGCTTTGGCTCGCTTGAGCCACTCGTACATAATGCTATGTATCTACATTCATCACAGCTGTCACTTTGGTGAGTTGCTTGGAGATTTGTGAAATTTTGGAAGAATATTGCAACAAAGTGCTACAAACAACCAAAATGGCCCGATAAAATACTTCATAAACCGTAACTCAGACAAAAGAGCAATGGGCGAGACGGGAACAATTTGTTTTCCATTTCTTTTACAAGTGGCCCGTGTGGACATCAACACAGATGCTGTTGTCAGGTCTTTGAGGTGCTTGAGTGCTGGGCAGGAGTGAGGACACCTTATTTGGAGCTGGTAGAAACTCATCAGGACACGGCTAGTGTTCTTCACTACTTAAGCCCTAAGAGTGGTGGCAAGGGGAAACGGCTGGGCTGTTTGTATTACTGTACTGTAAAGCGTTGCGAATTCCTGCATGGCCCCCGCCATGACGGCTGCTGCTGCTGCTGAGGGAACTGGACAAAGCAACACTAATCAAGCCTCTCTGTCTCCGGTGTGAAAGGTTGACAGCTCAGGGTGGCTGGAGCCCCACCGGGCGAAACTTTATGTCTCACTGCTTGATGTCTCTCTCACTCTTTACCTCCCTCTTTTACCTCTGCCTTGCTCTGCCTCAGTGCTATTTCCTGTAGGACTACTGAGTAGCCTGCTAAAGGTTTCCACACAACATGGCAAAAGCTCTGACAAAGTGCGGAGTATTGCGCTTCCAACATTCTATTCTATTGTTTTCAATACAACCCCACACACCAGCATCAAACTTTGCTGCCGTCGCCACCGCCACCGCCGCCGGTTGATTATGATTCAAGTCTATTTTGTCGGAGCCGTTTGATATAATCCATTGGTGATTCCACAGGTTACTATATTATATTCGTTGCCTGCAGAGGCAAACTAAATTGTCAATTTGAAAGTGCTCCGCAATGCTGTCAGAGCCGATGTGCGGAGGCCTTAACTCTTCAAGATTCCAGGGAATATACTGTAGAAGAGTTATAGTACTAGTGGGATAGCGCTAAATAGTGCCAAATTAAATTACTACCTCAAACATGCATGAATTTGTGATATAAGAATGCCTTGTTAATTTTTTTTTTTTTTTTTAAGATATTTTCACGGGCATTTGCCTTTCATGATAGGACAGCTGAAGACTGACAGGAAATGAGTGGGGAGGGATCGGGAAATGACATCGGGCTGGAATCGAGGCCGGCTCCCCAGAGTCATGGTATGGCGTCTAACCAAATGAGCTACGGCGCCCCAATGCCTTGTTGTTCATTGTCCCTTACTTCACACTGCTATATTATATATGATATGATATGTATGTTGCGTGTGCCATTTACAACATTGCCAACACAGTGTCTACCATTCAAATGTCAATGTCTATCTCACCAACACATGTGGGTAGGGAGTCGTTCCATTGTGCCAGGGCATCGGGCACTGCTTCACAGCGGATGGCAGAAGAGCCATGGAGGATGTAGCCGGGGTTGCACTCAAATGTCACCGACGCACCCACAGCAAAGTCGTTCCCGATGCGCTTGCCGAAGCGTGGCTCGGGCACTGAGCTGCACTGGGTGGCACTCGTCCGTGGCACCGCTGCGGACAAAGTTTGGAGGACGACAAAAGGTGTTTAAGGTCCAACATCCCACAACTAGAGCCTACTAAACACACACACACACACACACACATACACACACACACACACACACACACACACACACACATTCACACAGTGCACCTACAACTCTCTATAGCAGGGAAAACAGCTCAAAGTGCTACACAAAATTATAATGACAAAGCCACACAATAAAACACAAAGATAAGCCAAACAATTCACAGAGCATGAAACAGGCAAGAGAATCTAAAACCTAATATCTTCAGGAGCAACATTAAACTGTCTCTCTGTAATGTACATTCAAGCCCCTTTAAGAGTGCATCCGGATACTAGCACTGTTTTCCAGACAATGATGTTGTCAATCGTTTGAAATGTAGCTCTCAAATAAATAGCAGAGTTTTATTTGAGCAACAGGAGCAGAGTTTTGTTTGCAGCAACAAGCTGGCAAAGATTACTGAATATTTTTGTTGTGTCTTTGTTCATACATCTTAATTACATCTAGTATTAATGAAATTATAAATTATGTATATTCGCAATTAATCTCTCCAAATTGGTTAAATGGGTTTGGTTGATTAATATCTGCCTTTTTAAGTATCTTCCTCAAGATGAGACAGTTTGATAAACAGTTGGTCTGTGATGACTGCACATCATTTTACAGATCTGACTCCTTTTGACAGCGGCTCCTCAGCAGCAGCTTTAAAAGCACAGCGGAGTACATCAGGCTAAAGAGATGTGCTATTTATTTTCAGATTAGCTGATGGAGACGCTATCAGAGACATACAGGAAAAAAAAAATCCAAATCCTTGCTAATTGACTCAGTTGTACAATCTTACAGTGTTATGCCTCAGTGATACTACTAAATAAGAAAGCAAAGCTGGAAGCAGACTGTAAATGCTAAAAGGCAACACTGCACGACCTACAGTGTGCGACTGCCACCAGCCTTGTTCTCTACATGCTTGCTGTTCTAAGGCAGCCATAACCATAACTTGAGCCTGTGAACGACCATTATCTGAACGCATTTAATTTGGCTAAGCCGACAGGAGAGCCTTGGGGAAAAAAAGGACTTAAGTCTTGTTGTGCGAGAGTAATTCGCCTCAGCCTTTGGCTGGCTTCGATCTCAGTGTTCTGTCAGAGCCCACTCCCCCCGCATAAATCAGTGCCCATATCAGGCGCACTTCAAAGGCCGCGTGGATGTGAAAACGTATTAAAGACAAATGGGCCAGAACAAGAGGTGCATGAGTGAGAAGTCTGGGAAATAAAAGTGAAAGTGTTTTTCTCATTTGCTCCGTACATTTGCTTTTTTTTGTTCCCCCAACACAGGCTTTTTTAAAAAACACACTATTAAGAGAAACACAGTGCTTCACCTAGAAAATAAGACAAACCTATAAAAAACCCTCTGACTGCTTCTACTGTAAGTCCATAATATCAAGTGTAGAGAATGTTGAGCGCCTATTTCCTGAGCAAAGAAACAGAAACAGAAGAAGAACAACAACAACACCAACAAAAACAAAAACAAAGTGTTCATTATCCTCATCGCCAGGACAACCATTATCGGAAGAGGCTGCGTCTGGCATGCTCATCTCCTCCGTGCTGGCAGAAACACCCGTGACATCATCCCCCCCATCACCTCCCCCAGCGTCTCTCACAGCAATCAGGCAAATGACTGTTTGCAAACCCACCCCAAATCCCCCCCACTCTGATACTGATAGTCTGGAGCAGATCGACACAACACAGCCTAACGCAGCCCGGCTCGGGCCAGCAGATCCCTCCCACCCAGAGAGACAGAGTGGAGAGAAAAGAGAGAGGAAGAATTGCAACCAAATCCACAGGAGAGAGAGAGAGAGAGTGAGAGAGAGAGAGAGAGAGAGAGAAAGAGAGAGAAAGAGATGGATAATAACAGTGAGAGAGAAAAGGGTTGAAAAGAGGAGGAGGTGGAGAAGGAGGAGGAGGGAAAGAGGGAGCAAAGGGAGGGATATTGAGCGAGGTGAGAGAGTGTGGAGAGAAGGAGAGAATGTCAGAAGGAGTGTAGCTGGGAGGTGGCTTTGAAGGAGAGAAAAAGACTGAGTGTAGAGCAAGTGAGAAAGAAAGAGTGTGTGTGTGTGTGTGGGGGGGGGGGGGGGGAAGACGG
>JASCQY010000068.1:3502207-3515113 GCA_030264315.1 Sardinella tawilis
GGGGTGTTTGACGCCTAAGTCTTGCCTTCATTCATTTGTGCGCTCAGTGCGGATAAAGGAGGGAATGAATCAGCCATTTGACAAGTTTGTTCAATTGCCCCTGGTCCGCTGCCTTTCTGATTGTTTGCCTGCCGATTTCTCATCTGGTCCGCTGTCTCTCTCAAGGCCTCCAGGGCTTAAAAACTCATTCCCTACTTTTCCACACGAGGTGCTGTAGTCTTGCACGCACATGAGCGTGTGTGTGTGTGTGTGTGTGTGTGTGTGTGTGTGTATGGTGGTGGCTCGCCAGCGTGTAATTCTGCTATGGCAAAAGAGGTGCGTTCACTTTGGCGGTTCCCTTACCTTTGTAGTTGATCTTGAAGCCAATGGAGCCCACGCTCTCATCCGACTGCAGGTGCAGCCACATCTGGTGGGTCATGCTGACGATGAGGTCCGGAACGAAGCTGCCCGTCAGACTGCAGGAAGAGCACAAGCGATCAGGGACACCCTGCTTTTGCCTTTGCCTTGTGGCTGTCAAACTGAAGTACAAGTACCCTTTCGGGGGTATCAATTCAACGGGGTAGGCTACTCAAAATAAATCTGTGAAGAGGTTCTCAGCTCTCAGCTCTCACCAGCATAAAGTTCAGGACAAAGGACAAAGATCACTCAAAACTATCCCTAGAGAAATGTTGAAATCCCTGATTAAATGTTGGAGTATGAATTCATATGATTTAGTTTATGTAGCACCAACTATTATATGCAGAAATATGAATTGTTGCAGCAAGCAGTTCAAGCTGTGCAGTAGGACATATAATGTCTCCTGGGGTAAACTGCAGTTAAAAGTTTGGAAACCTCTACCTTATATAGCTCATACTCATGAGTTTTTTTTTAGTTTTTTAAGATATTTTTATGGGCTTTTTGCTTTTAATGTGATGGGACAGCTGAAGATCGACAGAAGGTGAGTGGGGAGAGAGAGAGATGGGGAGGGACCGGGAAATGACCTCAGGCCGGAATCAAACCCGGGACCCTGTGGTCATGGAATGGCGCCTAACCAACTGAGCTACTGCAACGACCCATACTCATGAGTTGATACTAATTCATGGTGTTGGCTAAATGGGTGGCTGTGATGCATCAATGAAGAGCTATCCACACATGATTATGCACAGCACCAAATGTTGACGTTGACCTTAGCAAAAACGTAGTGGAGGTTGAAATTATAAACATTTAAAAAAATTCACTGCCCTTGCTATTTTACATGTGTTTATCTATAGAGATCTGTGATATCTCATTTAGATGGCACTGTAAAACATACACAGTTATAAATTCATGTTGTTATCCTAAATGATTCATTGAGACATTATTATTCATTGACTTCACAATAATGATTTTTTAATTGTGGCGACTTAACATGTCAGCATAAATTTCTTGTGGAGGTCAAAGTTAAGGGGATAAAATGTACGCAGAGAAACATGCCAGGCACTCACACTTGCAGCACGGTGGACGGGTCACCAACTTCCCCTCCATCGCCGATGGTTAGCGTGTCATAGGCAATCTCCAGGTCGAACTCCTCAAAGTTAATCTGTATCACCTGTCGCAAGAAATGAGGCATTGCAGGAAGCGCAGAGTCAAATGACCTGAATTAAGTTTTATGGCTCTTGCATAATTGATTCCTGCCAGCTCACAAAAATGGCGGTCCAGGGGGCCGCCGAAAAACTGCTGTGCACTGCAAAAAAAGCAGCAAAAAGTGGGAATACACACATACTGTACTGTATCTGGTACACAAATTCTTTGATCACAATCTTTAAATGTTTTTTTTGTTCACTTTTTCTTCTATTCTGTCTCTTTTCACCTCTGGCAATCTTCAGTCATTGTGTAACTGTCCTTTTAAAAGGAATCCATGTCAGAAAGGTTTATTACAAACATGTAACCACATCACAAGGACAGATGGTAGGTTGTTTCTAGAATATTCATCACTCTAATGCTCCAATAATAAAAAAAGAAAGCTAGGCTTCCTTTAAGGGGAACTATACATGTACTTTTGATGTTAGCTTCAAAATGCTGACAGTACTTGGAAAGAGCAGCGATTGGCATGCTGTTTACAATGAAAGACAGTCTATCCATAATTAAATGGCAAGGAAGCCATTTTCTGTTCTCCCTGTTCGGTCCCTGAGGACACCAGTCTGTCTTCTATGATTTCTCTCCCCTGCGTCTTCATGTTGTAAATCCTGAGGGGGGTTTGACTCCATATGGCGAAATGGAGGGTGGGAAAATATCCTTCTTCAGCCTAATTACTCTAATTAAACACTGCACAGTCAATACATTAATACAAATCTCGTTAATCCGGAGAGGGGCGAAATAATAGGGACGCTATTGTCCATGACGGAGCTATGGAAAGCATTGTGCGGAGCAGCGAGCTACAGAGGTCTAGGAGCTCCCTGTCCTTATTAACCCATTAAAGGAGCACGGGGGAGAGAATTAGTTGCCATGACGACGGGCTCTGCGGTGCCCGCGCTGCTGTGCTGTGCTGTGCTGTGCGGTGTCGTGTTGTGTAGTGTAGTGTGGTGGCTAAAGGGGCTGGGCACTGGGGTGGCTCTCGCCCCCGTTCTTTCGCGAGCCGCTTTGGAAGATGATTGATGTCCCAACAACACTCTCGGGTTGCGCTTGCACGAGGCAACAGAGAGCTCCATTTAGAAATATCGACATCAGGAACAGGAGGGGTGTGTGTGTGTGTGTGTGTGTGTGTGCTCTCTCACTCAACTCTTCCCTCTTGCTGTAGCAGGGAGGAAGTACAGCGTTCACCTGTGTGTGTGAGTGCACAGCCGCTCACGTCAGCCCTGCTCTACTCCGCTTCGTTCAGCCCTTTTCCACACCGCACCGTGCCTGCACAGCACCGGCCACTGAGTGAGACTTTCTGTTGTGCAATGATTAAGGCAATGGGCCACAATATTGAATGGCAAAGTAATGAGGCAATATAACAGAATTATTACCTCCGCAATGAAAAGGCGAAATCTGGTGAGGAATGACATGGGCGAGCAAACAAGGTCCACACTCTCTTTCTCTCTCTCTCTCTCTCTCTCTCTCTCTCTCCTGCCCTCTTTCTCATTTTCTTTCTCTCTCTCTCTTTCTCCCTTCACTCTCTCTAGCAGACAGATCTATTTTATGCCAATGGGATGCTGGACCTTCTGAATAGGCCTTTATGTAAAAATCCCCACAGTTGAGCTTGTGGCAGAAACAGCCCTTTTTATGGAGTCCTTCATCACAGTAACAGGGCACTGCAACACCAGCATAGTCTTAGCAGGTGGGATTGGGTATGGGGGTGGGGGTGATTGTGATGGTGGTGGTGGTAGGTGGGGGTGAGGCCAGGGCACAATGCGGGTGTTTACTGCCAATGGCAACCCTACCAAATATATCCGCAAAGCCCTCTCAGAGAAAAAAGGCTTTCGAGAACAGGTGGCCTGCCTGTTTGCTACGTGCAATCTCACCAGTAACACATTATTATTTGTCACAATAATCATAATAATGTGCACAGCACACCACTCCATGCTGGATGAGTGCAATTGGGGTCTGGAAGCCAGCCTGGAAGGGAGAGGCACGTGGCACCTGTGCCCCCACGGAGGAAGCCTGAGAGGGCCTGGAGAGTCCTTCAGTCCTCCAGAGGGGCCAGCATGGTGCCAGCTGCCTGATGAGGCAGGATCGTGATTGTGTGTGTTTGTGTGTAAGTGTGAGTGTGTGCGTGAGTATGAAAGTGTCTTTGTCTGTGTGTGTTCATGTGTGTAAGTGTGAGTGTGTGCGTGAGTATGAAAGTGTCTTTGGCTCTGCGGGTATGTGTGTGTGGGGGGGGTAAAGCGGCTTTACGTGTGTTTTGCGTGTGTGTGTGTGCGTCTGTGTCTCTGTGTGTGTGTGTGTGCGTGTGTGTCTGTGTCTGTGTGTGTGTGATCCTCCCCAGTATAATCAGGCACAGGTGCTTTCCCTGGCTGTTCCGTGTGACTATTTGCCCCCCCGAGATTAGGGCTTGGCGATACGGCCAAGCTTCCAGCTCTCTCATCAGCCCCTTCCCATCAGCCATCAGCCAGGTGTGGACTTACTGGGTCGGGTCGGGCCGGGTCGGGTCGGGTGGAGAGTCCCCCCCACCCCCTGCCCCCCTCGTACTCATCATGCACCACACACCCACCACTGAGCCAAACAAGAGCCAGGAGAAATGGATCTCATTATCCGTGCTGCATAGACACACGATCTGAAGAGCCGGCCGTGCTCCTCAGGTGCAGAATCACGCGGCTGACAGCAGCGGTGGCCCCAGTAATGACTACAATTTTGATATAAGCCCGTGGCAGGGGTCGTTTGACAAGTGCACTAGAGATGGTCAGGGTATTTACCTGGCCAATCTCATTAGAGAAAATGGCTTTGATGATGAAGGAAAATAAATGAACATTCATTGTCTCCATTTGTACCTCAAGCAGAACAGTCCATCAAAAGCGAGTGTTGAAATGTGAGAATTGAGGATGATTTTATTTTAGTTGTCAGTCTGTGCATGTGAGATTTAAAGATTACTTTTATCTGTCAGAAAGGGTCTCTGTTTCTTGTTACTTAGGCTTCCACTGCGTGATATTTACCCTAATTGCCGATGTGCTTGGCTAGATTTAATCCAGCAGCACAGCTATTTGTCAGTTTGTCAAAACACATCTGTCAAATTACAGTCTTGTAATTGAAAAAAAAAACAAAATACTACCAGAGGTTTCTATTCCATCTAGTTCCCTCCTTACCCCCCAGCAAAAAAATATAAATGCAGATATTCAGAGTTAAATTCAAAGCATGAGGATAAAAAACAACAAAAAAAACATCTCCATAGGATCTCCAGAGGCAAGGAAAATTGTTGAACTAGAATAATTTTCTTCAATAATCAACAACCCAGAGTTTTAGATCGGATTCATTGAAAAAAAAAAAAAGTCTCGTTCTTCGAAATCAGTTTAGCTTTGATCGGGCAGTTGTTTCAGAATATTCAATGCAATCCCCAATTTGGATGCACTACAGGGATTGCCAATGCTTTCCTTTTTTTCACACGAGAAAGATTCAATATTCAAGTTTCTTGTTCACTTCAAAAGAGGGAAATACGTCTGCTTGTGAGTTAACACCCTGGGACGTCATTAGATTAGTAGCTTCTAAATTGAATAAACAAGAAAGCAAAGGGAAAATCAGCCTCCCACAAGCGCGATCATCGGCCAACTTTGATCTGTCAATCAGCAAATGCCGAGCGGTTCTATACGGCTCTGCGCGGCTTATCGGGTCGCGCCGATCATGAAAACAAAACCCCACTGAGCAGGTGCACGTAATCACACGACATAAGAGACAATCGTGTCGAGTGTAATGCACAAGGCAAGGCAATCCCGCTGCACTATCAATCAGATAAGAGGATTACCAGGGACACTTGTAATTAACTGTTCCTACATGCCTCCACATACTATCTATCTCGGCCTGTGTACAATTCGCTCTCAGGCGTTTGACACTGAGGAGCACAACACGACTGCATTGATATGTGACACGCGGGGCTGATTCTCTAACCAGAGAAGGGAGGGAGAATGACACCGCCACCATGCACAGTCGCAGCACCCTGTACTGTAGGTCTTGAGCCAATGCGTAGACAGTGTGATTAAGCATTGGGTTTTTGGCACCAGCTCTGACCACTGACTATGCAGAAAACCAGAGGCATGGCAATGACCATGTCCAATAAAATATTTTTACGGAGCACCACTAGCGATGATTATAAGTAAAGCGATGTTTTAGGCAATCTAACAACAGTTCAGAATCTTACATACATCATATTTACTTCATACATCACATTTACTTACATACATCACATGTACCTCATGCTAAGAATCAATAGCCTCTATTTCTCATTGCATGATGTGCTGTGGTTTAGTTCAACCGCACGGGTTAGAAATGACCCAGTGATGGCGGACTACTGATGAATAGGCCTCAGGCCTCGAAAATACAGACAAAATAGACTTAGCATTCTAAACTCCATGACACCATTGCTTTTCATGTGTCAACCAAATGAGGAGTTCAGGGCAAAACCAGCTCCAATTTGATTATTTTGGTTTGATTTGGTTTTACTTGATAATAACATTCACATTGCAGTTTGATAGAGATTACTTGGAAATGTAATTTTCTTTTGCATCTAAACTCTTGTGAAAACAAATGTGAAATAACACACAGCACATCACTGCCTCAGTGTGTAAGCAGCAGCCGAATCAACAGTTCAACCGCTGGGGCCCTTTATGCTCAAACACCCACTACTGTGTTGGGTTTTAGCATTTAAAATGCATCAGTTATTCAAACTGAGAGCTTTGCAGTTGTGTGTGTGTGTTTTTGTTTTTTTTCTTTTTCGCCTTTAATTTGACCTCCGCTGTTTCACCAGAGGTTAATAACCCAAAGAGAGATAGGCCACTAAAGCGGCCGGCATTAGGGTTTCTGCATGATAAAGCATTTCTGTGTCTGGGCAGGAGTCATCACACCCACCACCATCACTGCAATAAACATCCTCATAGGAGCCCACTGGAGAAATGGGCACTGGACGAAAAGGTTGAGTGCAGTGGACTGGGCAAAAATGGGCCCTGACAATGGGACTGGCACACATCTTAAAGACTGTCCTTCATGCCAACAAGAACGAAGACGCCCATTTGGTATAGATGAGTGGCCAGATGGCCCCAAAGTACTGCAGTGACCCCTATGCACTGTACTGCACTGTATGCATGTAACAGACACACAGCCAATTGTTTCTGTTTGTTTGTGTTTGTTGCTGGTTCGCATAGTGTATTTATCTTGCTTAGTTCCCACAACATTCTTTCATGCTACCGGTATATATTGCGGAACCAATTCATAAATAAGAGCAGAAATCAGAATGCTTACAGTACACTTCAGCTTTTAAAACCGGCATCTAGCTTTGCTAATGACGTCACACTTTGTCAGGCGAGAGTGACAGAGGCGGTGGACTAATGTTTGGAAATTGAATTAAGCCTTGACACGCCGCAGTTCCCTCGCACCAAGGTTAAAACAGGAGCGCAATATAAATAAATTGGTGCTCTAAAAATTGTGTCTGCCAAAAATAAATGAAGCAATAATGTTCTGTGGAGTAAGCCGCCATTAGCTATTTTTCACTTCAAGGAGGGCATAGTGATCGGGCAATTTGAAGAGGCTACATTTTAACAAAATCATTTCAGGTCTCTTTAAGTGCCCCCTTCACAGAGGGGCAAAATTAACTCTTGCTGACACACACCCCCCCTCCCTTGAAAATTCCTTAACTGTGTAAAATTGAGGGCTCTCTGAGAAATTGCCTTTTAAAAAGGAAGGCTAACAAAGGCACACCAATTTTCAAGCATTTAAAGTGAGTTTATGGCACACCAAGAAGAGATGGCAGACCAGTGCTCGTGTCCTCAGGGACACCATATCAGCAAAGGAAAACACATCTCTGGGTCTGAGTTACCTCTTTTACATGAAACTTCTCTTTCGTCTCTTTCAACAGGAAAAAAATGTTTCCTTTCATCTTCCTGCACAGTACATTATTTACTGATATTCTGCTGCTCTTAATTGCTGCAAGGTCACGTTGTTTGGTGCGAAACCGTCAATAGGGTTGATGGGAGTCATCGACACGCCGTGCTACTGGGCTTTGCAAAGCTGAAGTGCAATGTTATAAAACGTTTCATATGCATGTAAGTGCAGATCGTGGAGTTACTATGACAACCCCTCACCGTTGGACACGGCAGGGCAGAGTGTAGCGCCGTAATGAATAGAAATCTACGGATGCTTTTAATTGCAGCCATGAGTCAAGCTGGCACGGCATCTCAAGGGCTGCAGACTGAAACAGAAAAGTGCAAGGTCACTTCACAGTTCAGGGGACGCCGGCACTGTGTTTTTTGTCGAAACTTTGACATCTTAGCAAATTTAGTGTGGGGGCCAAATAAGAGCTCTAGTAGCATTTGTCAAAGAAATTTCTCTTGCTTCTGAAGGGGACATCAAAACAAGTTTTGACTTATTGCGAGAGAGAGAGAGAGAGAGAGAGAGAGAGAGAGAGAGAGAGAAAAAAAACCTCCCAGCTCCAAGGCTTCAGGACAAATAGAGAAGTAGGACTGTCTTGGAGAAGCATCAGAGTTTCCAAATTGGTCAAATGCCAGTTCTATAGCTTCCCCTCCTTTCTGCTCCCAACAAACGACAACAACTACAAAAAGAGAGAAAGAGAACGAGAGAGAGAGAAAAAACAACCTCATGACCCACAAGGCTTTCATGCTACTCCCCATCTATCACCAAATGGGAATATGTCCAGACAATTTCATAACGGCTTTCTGAACATTCAGATGTTTCAGCCTGAACTGAAACTGTGTGATGGGGGGAAAAAAAAAAAAAAACGCTACCACAGGAGAGCTCCAGCCTTGAAGGCCTTGTCTGCTGTGCTGCCCACAGATTTGATTCGCATGAGGGACAGACGAAGGATGGAAGGGACGGGGTGTGAGGGTGAGGGTGAGGGTGAGGGTGACGGCGAGGAGGAGGGGGAGGGGGGTCAGAGGTTTAATCAACCTCCCTGTGGTGGCTGACTGGCTGGCCACGCAGTGCGGAGCGTTTGGGAAGACCGAAGTGGCATCACACACAAGCGCTACGGGGACCACAACCTGTGGAGGCGGCCTCCGCCCGGCAGGAGTATAAAACTTCTTTATGGACAGCGGAGCAGACAGGTGCAGAGAAGGTCAATGGAAGACACTGACTCGGGGAAGAAATTGGTTCGTTGTCCTAATTTATGGCGTGGCCAAGCGGGTGGGTGGACAAGTGGGAGTGCCGTCACTGTAGCTGCGCAAACGAGAAAACTTGCGAGGAGAGTCCTTGGAATTGAGATTGGGTAGAATCAGCGTCCAGTCTTTCTTTCTTTCTTTCTTTCTCACTCTCTTTCTCTCTCCCCTTCTCTGTGTCCCTCCTTCTCTCTTCCTCTTGGACAGTAATTCAGAGACGTATTAGCTGTTTCAATGGCTCAAATCAACCCAAAATCAATTATGAGCTCCATTGCTCGGTGGACAGAGACAGAGAGGACTGCGACTGGACGAACATTACAGAAACGACTGTCCGCCACATCAATCTGCAGTAGGTGGCACAGGAAAACTCCTGGGGTCATCCAGAGGCCATTTCCCTCATTCTTCTATATGACCTTTTTCTCATTCTTTTCATTGTATTTTTTTTTTCTTCTTCTCTCTCTGTTTCTGTTTTCCTTCAGCCTTTTTATTGTTCTCACAGCTGCAAACACAAACATACACAGAACACACTTGCACTTGACGACAGGCTACATGTGCTTTTACCGCCTCTGCTTTTACACTGGGAGCATAAAAGCCGGCGCGGTTCGAGCTGAAGTGCGGCCGTAAAAAAGGCAGGAACAACCACAAATAAAAAAAGACACGGCCTACCTATATAACTACTCTAACTAACAAACCCCCTCGGCAGACCATAAAAGTCCACGGCCGCTGTGGTCAGAGGGCCTTGAGGCCAGTCTGCTGACGTTGGAGGAGGACAGAGGAAGAAAAAGAGGGGAAAAAGGGTAGTGGAGGTGGAGAAGGGGGAGGGAGTGGAGAGAGGGAGGGAGGGAAGGGGAGGAGACTGGGTCGGATCAGATGGAAGGCCAGGAAGGCAGCGGCTGGCCAAAGAGCTGACGCACGTTCGCTCTGCACCAGCGACGACACTGACCCTGGGAGAGGAGCCGAGGGACGGCACCGCCAGAATACAGATGAGGGTCTCTACGGAGCAGGAGCCGGAGCAGTGGCAGCAGCAGCAGCAGCAGCAGCTGCAGCTGCGGCATCGGTCGGCAGTGGTGGTGGTGGTGGTGGTGGTGGTGGTGGTGGTTGTGGCAGCTCGGGCCAAGTCCAGCCCCCCTCTCCTTCTTCTCCTCTGGCCCACGGCCCTGCCCGATGAGGGCGGCTCTCTGGAGCGAGAGCAGCTGGGAGGCGGATGGGTCCTCTGGGGTGGGTGGGTGGTTGGGGGAGGAGGAATGGGCTGGGATCCATCCAAAAAATATTTCGCTTCTCTCTCTCTCTCTCTCTCTCTTTTTTTTTTTTTTCCTGCAGCTTTGAATGCCACCCAAAACCTACCCAAATGTGTTTTGAGGGAGTTTAATGTGTTTTTTTTTTTTTGGAAATGGTACAGTACTAGAGCATATTTCTTTTTAGTTTCTTAATGCTTCTAAGCAGAGAGAGGATGTTAGCTGTTTATATGAGTAGCAGTACAGTGCATGTTTTAGTACTAGTAGAGTTGAGCTCTTCTGTCTCCTTCAGGGCATGTGGCCTGAACACAACGCATGAAAACACTCAACTTGTCTCCTGAAGGGCGCCACCTCATCTGTTTGTGCTGTCTTGAACCGCGGGCAAAAACACACACACCACACGCACACACACACAAACACGCACAGAGGCTGTCCCTTTTTATCACGGTCGCCATCCGTGAGGTGTCACGTTCGATGAAATGACCTACCTAGCGCGCGGGCGGCTACAGTAGCTGTGATTATTGACATCCACCGCGGTGACCGGGCTAATTGGATCCGCCAGAGGGGAGGGTCTATGAACAAGCATCGGCACAGCCGACCTCACGCCGCACTGCTGCTCTTAATTATTCAGTATTGGAAGGGGGAACCAAAAAAAAAAAAATACAAGCAAATCCCATCTCTTGAGGGACCAGGGGGAACAGGAATTACTGGGTGTTATTGGGGTAACCTACCTTATTTGGGTTACTTGCGGTGATAATCCAAACACACTGGGAGTTGCTGTCGTACTGGATGGGGAAATTGGGCGATGTGAAGGTGCCAGAGGGACCCTGAAGATTGGAGCCGCATGTTTTCTCTGAAAAGAAGGGGAGAGGAGGGAGGGAGAGGAGGAGAAGAGAAGGGGATGAGGGATAAAAGAAAGAGACAAAGTTTTGACATTTAATAAGCCAGAGCACACTAGAGTCTGCTCGTAATTGGCTACAGATGTTGCTAAATGCCACCAGGCTCATTTTCGTGTCGCCTGGATTTTTTGGCTAAATAACACCGTGCTCTCACCGTAACATTAATAAGACTCCCCCCCCCCCCTCCCTCTCCCTCCCCTTCCCTCTCTCCCTCAAATATGAGCTTGCCGTCTCTCTCTCTTCCCTTCACCGTTGCTGATACTTGGAGACATTTGCAAGTCTAATACGTCCCCCAACGCTGCCATCCCTAGCACCATCATCCGTGACCGATTTCCATTTGTCAGCCATTAGCACCAAGAGATTTTCGGGGGCCTCAGACGGCTAACTCGCGTGGCAGCCCAAAGAGTTCATTTCAAACTAGGCTTAACCAAACACACCGGGGCTTGATTCATCTGCATAATGGAGAAGTGTCAGTAATAATTTGTTAAATAGATATGCCCCTGTGCATTTTAGCCAAAAGCGTCCGACAGGAACATAAAGAATAATAACAATAATAATAACGGCATATTAAAATAGAGACGTGGTTTATGCACTCTGGAGTCGGGCCAGAGTTATTTGGCATATTCATCAACAGCGATGTCAATGTGAAGGTATTTTGATTAAAGACAATGGGGGACATTATCTGCGGTGGTGGCCGGATTTATCGGATGCTGGCATCCTGATTGCTTTTGAAAATAAATCAGCTATCATCAGCGAGGAGAACTGGGAGACCGTCTGACTTCTTTCGCCGTTTGCCCAAAAGTGCCGTTGCTTTTTAGTTGTTGTTGTTGTTGTTGTTTTGTTTTGTTTTGTTTTGTTTTTCAAAGATTGGTTAAGGCACAGGCAGGTGTAATCAAGAAGCAGAAGGGCATCCGCAGACAAAAAGTCCACAATCACGCATTTAATGTGAAGCTTAGCCAGAAGCAGGAGAGGACCTCATGGCTGTCGCCGTCATCTCACTTGAGAGCGAAGTGGGGTTTAGAGGCGCTGATGAGAATGCTTGCGGAGATAGCATCGCTAAGTGCTTGTGTCCCGCTCTTAAAGTAATGTTTTGCTAGATCACAGTGCACAAAGACAGTGCTATGCTGCTCTTCATAACATCACATGGCAAGTCAATTGATTACTAACAAGCCAGTAGTCATCTCATGAATCGCCAGAACTGAGGCATTGACTCTTTACTCTTCAATAAATGCATAAACATAATAAAAAGGGTACTACTTTTTCATGCCAGGTGCTTGCCAAACACACACACATACACACACACACACACACCAAAATTACTAGACAGTAGGACTCAAATTTATGATTATCTCAGGATACCCTTGGGCTGTCCTGAAAATATAGATCTAGGCAATTTTCTGCATGGTTTCAAGTGGCATCTCACTTAATTAGTTTGTGCAGCGTGTAGCTGCAGGAACAAACAGGCTTCTGTGTGACACCGGGCAAGTGATTTAGCTCTGAGCTAAAGGTCAGGAGACCACTGTGAGAAAGTGCTGGAAACTTTCAGAGTAGCCCTAGGAGGTGTGAGTGTGTGTGTGTGTGAGAGAGAGAGAGAGAGTGGAAGGGTTGAGGAAGATGTCACATGGAGATTTAATAGTTCTGTGGTGGATGGTGGATGAGTGACGTGTGTGTGTGTCTGTGTTTGTGTGTGTGCATGACAGGAAGCTAACACATTGTGTTTTATTAATGAAAACATTTTGAGCAGGTATATATGTGTGTGTGTGTGTGTGTGTGTGTGTGTGTACACACGTTTTATAGGTGTGTGAATGGCTAAGGGCAGAATGGGGAATTTCCTTTGCACTTGTGTTCCCAGCGTGAGGCCTTGTTCTATGCGAGGCCCCCACTGGTTCGGCATTCTGTCGGCAAGACAGCGGGATCCCTGGCCAACGGGCGCACAGTAAATGCCCATCCTGTAGAGAGGCTGAGCTACAGCGCTACATCATCCACCACCCCCAACCCCGCACACACACACACACACACACA
>JASCQY010000068.1:3529714-3541497 GCA_030264315.1 Sardinella tawilis
ATGGGAATAACACTACCGTATCATAACAAACATCTGAGAAATGAACGCATTTACTGGCTGCATTTCGGTGCCCTGACGACTCCGTTACATGGATAGGCTACGATTCCAATATCCAATATCTCTTTGTCCCTGAAATAAGTCTGACATTGTGAAAACGGCACTTATCCTTTAACACAGAGAGAGATAGAGACCTACTGAACTCTCAGTCATACAAGAGGGAGGTCATAAGGAACATAACTCTGAAAGCGTATAGATTAAAGGAGAAATCTGGTGTGAATCTATCCATAGCCCTGTTGTTCAAGGTCGCCAAGTGCTGTCAGTAGGAAAGAGAATGATACAATTTGATACCACCTAACAGTAGACAGAATAGTGAACAGGCAAGTAATAGTGAGAGAATGGACAGTAATTTACTTTCAGTTTCATTTTGATATGCCCCATTCAGTTAAGGTTAACTATTGGTTTGTTATTCGTTCTATGTTACATGGAACATAGGTTCTTTTCCCTACAGATAGCATTCAATGACATTGAATAACAGGGCTATTGACTGATTCACACGAGATTTCAACTGTACTGTAGGCTAAATAGTTTAAAACACGCCAGCAGAACCAATTTGTGTGTGGTATTGGTAGCTATGTTCTGTTGGTAAGATAAACAGGTAGAGTTTAGTCATATGCTGCACGTATCACCACACAGGTTTCTAAACATGCATTCATCATGAAGACCGAAGTTTTACTGTTCCCACTATTCTCTGATTGGTTGCAAGCCTTTCCATTTGTGTGTTGGGGCAAGTTTGTCCTGTTTTGGCTAAAATACAACCTGTAATCAAGTACAAGGAGGAATGTGGAGGGGTAACAAGCTTTAATTCTGATTAATTACGTTTTTTTTTTTTTTTTTGAGAAAATGGAATTAAAAACCATTGCGGGGTTTGCAGAACTATTGAATAATAGCAGTGTTAGAGTCATGTTCATGGAGTCTGCAACAGGCATACTAATGGCTGTGATTAACTGTGTGAACATATAAGGACCTACTAGGACACAATGTACTGTAGGTGGGCTACATTTCGAGAATTTGGTGACAAAAAGCAATTTAGATGAACAATTACTATGAGTTATGTGGTAGTTATTATACGATTTGTGTAAAGAGCTTCTTTTTTTTTTTTTTTTTTAATAAGAACCATTTTTACGAAACTAAAGGAAATGGAAAAAAAAGCTTTCAATAGGCTTTACCTTTCATGATCGCTATAAAAATAGAGTGTGGTTGCACTGATGCACAATGTGTCCACTCTGCAAACCATTTCACAGAAAACAATCACAGCCATTGTTTCCCCCAGTCCCGCCTGGTAATTTTTGTCCTACCTAATTTTAGCGGTCTATAATGCACACAGCACACCAGCAGACCATGCTAGCGAGCTTTGATGTGGCTATGGGCATGAACAAGGGGCTGAAATTCATTTCTGAGTGTGTGCAAACTCTCTCTGTTGTCGATAGTAGCAAAGGCCAGCTGGGACTATGAAAGGAGTGGACTACCAGAGGCCATGTGTGTTCTGCTTTGGTTATTTGCTTCCCACCGCGTCATTTAGGAAGGGGGGGGGGTATTTTTTATTATTTACAAGGTACACAGAACATGTTCCTCTCCATACAGCATTAGAATGGGTCCACAGTTACTAAGGTACAATATAAACCTATCAAATGAATCAACCTAATCGTTATAGATGCAGCTGGAGGTAAATAGTTTGTGTATAAGAAAACGCCTCTATATCTAATATTTGTATATTTCATATATTTGCTCATATATGTCACATTTTTAAAGGAGAAGTTCGGTGTGAATCAATCCATAGCCCTGTTGTTCAAGGTCACAGAATGCTGTTTATAGGAAAATAAACAAAAACATTTCATGAATGATGAATCATGAAGAATGAACCGGGCAACTAATACTTAAGCTTACTTAAGTAAATGGGGCATAGTGTCTTACTCCAGCTTCATTTTGCTATGCCCCATTCAGTTAAGAATAGTTATTGGTGTATAACTCGGCCTATGTTCCATCAATTTTTTTTCGTTCTTTTTGCTACAGACAGCATTTACTGACCTCTAACAACAGGGCTATGGATTGATTCACACCAAACTTCTTTAAGATATCATACACAATATACATGTAAAAAGGAGTGGGTCAAGGGAGACTATATTGCAGTGTTTCATAAGACAACTTGGTTCTGCAGCCAACTTAATACATACAGTATCTGAGCTACTGTATATGGTAATAATATGCGTCTGATCACAGCGCTGCTGCAAGGACATTCTGTTCTGTATGGTGCAGCTGACAAGTGTTCAAAAGGTGGACTGAAGGCCTTACGGTATGCGGCTCCATCCTTGAGGTCTGCACAGTGCACGTGTGTTCCATAAGGCGCAGGCTCACTGACACAGTGCAGAGAGGTGCTGGCTTATCCAGAGATGGCAGGGCAGGGGAAGGGGGGTAGCAGACCAGACCATGCAAATATAGCACCATCAGGCAGGTATACAGTACAGTGGCTAAACCAAGCAATGGCAAAATGAACCAGGACTGCACGAACATGACACATACACACAGACCACACACAAAATGCCACAGAACGGAAAGGGTTACAGATTTACCATAAAAAAGAGTAACAAACAGGTAGACTCACAGATAGAAAACTTGTTGGTGGTGTCTTTGCCTGGGAATAATTTTACTCCTCTAGATTTAAAATCTACGGACCTTTTCACTAGTCAAAGAGAAAAAAAGAAAGGAAGAAAGAATCAAACAAAAAACAAACAAACATGAAATCAGGTGAAACAGGTTCCAAATAATCAGTCAGCATTGAAAGAAAGACATCATCCCTGAAAAGCCTCATGATACACAAACAAACAAACAAACAAAAAAAACAAACAAATCAACAGCAGTGACTATCTGGAAATACATATATCCTAGCCAAGAAAGAAAAAGAAAAGAGAAGAACAGAAGAGAAGAGAAAAGAAAAGAACAGAGCAGAGAAGCTGCAATGTGTTGAAAAAGAGATAAAGCAAGCCTTTCAATGGAGGAGTGGAGGAGTGCATGGGAAGAGGGTGGGTGGGGGGGATGGGTGGAGGAGAGAAGAAATGTAAGAGTAAGCAGGAGAGACTTCTGTTCATTTGTCAGCCTTCAGATGATGGGGAGTTCCCCCGGTCGCTCGGCCATGATGACGGAGAGTCTGACTCTGAGCGTGTCCCTGTCTCAGAGGCTCAGAGGGCTCTTTAGGGCTGGAGGCAGCCATAACTGCCGGCCGGTTTTAGAGGTGGAGCCGACAATTTGTCAGGCCATGGCGAACAAACTTTGTCCTTTTTTTTCTGGCTGTCAAATACACACAGCAAGGGACAGGATAGTAGCTTACCCAGTTTACATTGTGCACTGGAGTAACCAAATTGCCTGTTTTAAGTCCAGACGATCTCCAATGAACAGAAGTCCCGCAGAAAATCATTACATAATAATAATAATAATAAGAAGAAGAAGAACAACAACAATTTTGTTAATGCTTTTTTACAGCTGATAACTGCTTTCTTTTTGCTAATATAAATGAGGGACATCATGAAGTTAATGAGTGAAATAGTGTGACAAACAAACAGACAAACAGACAACAAGATCATCTGTCTTCATAACATCCTTCAAGCATCAGCGCATGTACACAGAACAAGAAAACATCACGTCAGAGATGTATGGGGGTGTGTGGAGGTGATGACAGGGAGATTTGGAAAGCTGAGGACTAGGGAGACTGGGTGGAACTGGACACACAACCCCGTCCGGTCCCTGTTTTAAAGAGTCACTCCTCAGCCCTAAGCATCGCCAAGGCCCCTGGTCACACACTCCCATTTAGCCTCTCGTTCTGCTTGTTCTCCCATTCCCATGTTTCTGGAGGAATTTTAAACCAAGACGGTTGACTGAAAAATGAATTTTTGGGGGCATGATGCCATCAAGCATGTCTTGACTGAATTGCACCCCCATTTCACACAAGAATGCTTCATACCAATTTGAATGTGAGAAAGGAGGTGTGGGGGTTGGGTGATTGTTGGTGGTGACGTGAAGAGCATCAAATACATCATGGTTGACTCAGTGAATACTTATTGGACATGTTCTTTTTTTCCAGAGATATTTTGTGCATCTCAACAGACATGGAGATGGATGTCAATGGAATAAGATGTTTGCCCACCCTTAAAAGGAATTCTACGAAGACTATACCATTCATTTGCCAAAAATCATTCATAGAGAGAATGATATTACTGTGTTGACGAATATTCAACTCTAGGCTTCCATTTCAACTCTAGGCTACCATATTGGTCAATACTGTGAGTGGTCAAACATATCGGAGACAGTAACAAACCTGTGCATGTACTGTTCTCCCTTGTATTAGGGGATATACAACACAAATGACATTACAATTTGAAAGGAAAGAAAATTTGAAAAAATCAAGACTGCTGAATATTTCATTGCATACAGCCTAAGTACATCTCTAGGCTTCAGTTCTACACACACATCAATACCCTCTCCTGCGCGTCATGCACAGCTTTGATTAGACATGTGACCAGACCATGCTGCACTCCACTCAGCAGCACAACTAACAATGATGATTCATGTCTCAATTATAGCATTGTGCCAGTTCTGCAAGATTGATATTTCAATTAATTCAAAGGGTCTGTGCTTTAAAGCCATCTTGAATTCAACATATGATCAAGCAGGCTACTTAGCATATGGTGCTAACATATGAACCATATCAAGTTTCCTCTTAGTCAACTCACAGGGCTGATGAATAGTACCTCTTTGCTGACTCCCATTAGCAAGAGCTGAGTGTTTAATTTCACTACTTCAATCTAAGACTGCCTGTCTGGCCCTCATAAATAAAAAATATATAAAAATTAAATGAGAAATTGATTTCAAAACAAACCAAAAACAGTTTTAAAACAAATGCAAAAGGATATAAACTCTGCCAACAGTATCACATTAGGAAAGGCATCCATTTTTTTTCCGCTTGTCAAGTCCAGCCATGGGGCTTTAGGATTTGACTGACAGATACTGGAACTCTTGGATGGAGAGCTAATGACTCAAACAGGAAATGGGCTGACCATTACTTAAAGCCTATTTGAGCAGTGTTCAAGCACAGCCTTAATGATGGATGATGGGGGACCCATTTCTGTTCAACTGCCAAACAGCGTTCATTTGTTCACTTGATGTCTGGAGGACAAGGCTAGAATGCACCCCGAGAAGGACGGCAAGACTATTGACCTCTGTTGACTCGAACTTCACATAAGTTCACTTTACGATATCATCTATAATGCCATAGTTTTGGCACCTCTAAATGCTAACACTCCAGTCACCATAATTGAAAATAAATAAAAAAGTAAATAAACTAAAATCAGTAGTGCCTAGAATACTGTATGTGCCCTATTCTCCCATTTTATTTCACCAGCTTATGAAGAACCAATAAATCTCGAGGCAGGATATCGCATTTCAATTGGATCACAGAGCAGTGCGCTGCTGATGCTTGTGATTGTTGCTGGTTGATGGCCTGTGTTTTGGAGTGCCTGAGGCAGAGAACAGGTTCTCTTTCGGAGACCAATAAAGCAGTGTTGGTAATGTTGTTATTTAGCTTAGGCTAAGGGCTAAGCTGGGTTAACGGCTAATAGTAGTGGAAAGCCGCGGGGCTGGTAGCAACACAGAATGCTTCCACAGTGGCAATATAAAATTACATTATGGCGGTATTACTGTAGAGGTAGCAGTCCTTGAAAACACCTCCCCTCCTTTTTGGTCCTGCTCAGAGAAGTGATACCACATTTTTGCATGTGTCAAAATTCATTAGACTAGAGATTCATTTATGAATAATACAGGAATATGTTTTTTTTTTTTTTTTTTTCAAT
Source organism: Sardinella tawilis (assembly GCA_030264315.1). Classification (NCBI taxonomy): domain Eukaryota; kingdom Metazoa; phylum Chordata; class Actinopteri; order Clupeiformes; family Clupeidae; genus Sardinella; species Sardinella tawilis. The sequence goes on from JASCQY010000068.1 coordinate 3,535,612, forward strand.
GAACTGCCAGTGAATGAGGAAAAACATAACATCTAAAAAGAGAAACATTAGCTGGTTACAAGCTTCCCTTTAAAAGCTGTCAGACTCCTGTGTGTCACAACAGCAAAAATCCAAAGAATAGGCTACTAAAGTCAATGAGCTCGCTGGCAAATTAAGAATTGACTCATTTGACTACATCAACACGAACTGATTAAAACTTTGCAGGCAGAGACCTGTTAGATGAGTACTTCATAATTAACAGGAAACAAATAAGCAACTAACATTCTTAATCTTGTTAGAGCAAAATGTATTCACTGTTTTACGGGGGCCTCTAACTGTAGACTGTAGACTACTTCAGTATATTAGTATAGATTTTTTATTTATTTTTACTTGTGTGACTGTTTTTTTAATAGACAGAATGAAATATGAATGTTTTTTTTATAGCTATGGAGCTTTTAACAGTGACATAAAGCTGCACTGCAAAAATAAGGCTGAAAAAGACCAAGTTCTTCCCGGACAAAACTTTCATTTCACACCTTTTGTTATGTTCACGGAAACATCATGGTGTGATCTCAGACACATCTCCAAATTGTGCTCTTATCTCCCTCACACAAGTTTCCTTGCCTCTTATCCAGAACCTCCATCATATCAGCGATAGATTACTGTAATTGTCTTCCATCCGGAAGGCTGGGATTATCCAGTGGTTCAGAATCAAACGTACTGTTCCGTCGCCGTTTGTTATCGGATGACAAAAGGCAAGGCAGCCATTCCTCACTGGGTTGAGAGCTACACATGCATGTGCAGCCCTTCTGCTATCAGAGCAGAAAAGAAAATGCGGTCATATTTCACATTATGTCCTTTGCCCTGAGACAAACCTACTGAGTGGGAGTGTGTCTCACGTGTGCTCCCCCTATAGGGCTCACACTAACAGGGACACCAGCCATTTGACTGTGGCAACTAGTTACGTTTACATTTTACATGTAGCCTATGCATTCAGCAGACGCTTTTATCCTAAGGGACTTAGAGCTATGAATTGAAGCAGGGCCAGTGTCCTCAGAGGCACATGGTGGGTGCCGGGATTCAAAGCCTCAATTTCCAGGCTACTAGCATGCTAACTGTCTGGGTTCCTTAACCACCACACCCCACAATGTAAATACAGTAGATATGTCTATTTATAGACACTAACGTAGATTTCTCACTCCTTCCACTGTTGAAATAGGTCTTTGAAAAAGCACAGAGCATAACTTTAAATGCACCTCTAAAAGCCTACAGTTAGCACACATTTTGTAAATTTGATCAATTGGGGGGAAAAAAAAAACGAATAATAAAATAAAATATTGCACACTACCACTGAAGTGCACATTAAGAAACTTGGTTTCTCTCAAAGCCCTTTTAATAAATGCAGCTGGCAGGTCGCATTAACAGTCCTTTCAGGCATAATGGCAGCGTGCCGCTCGGCCCAGAGCGAGTGTGGACGGCCAGCAGCTCACACCTTTAAATAATCGAACGCCATCCTCGCGGAACAGGAGGCGCGGATGTATCTGCTTGATAAATCATTCAAGGTCAGATGGAGTGTGCCACTCGGAGGCGTGATGTCAGCATCACAAACTCTCCGCCGCCGCCGCTTCGTCTTCCTCCGGAGTGCATTTCCTCAGAGGGAGAGAGACCAGCATCCTCCGGGGGACCAGCGACAGGTGACGGTTCACCATTATAAATGATGGGAGTGTGGCGAGTGTTGATGTTGCATCGGCAGATTTAAGGAGTCTCTCTCCTTCCCTCCCTCTCTTTCTCTCTCTCTCTGAATCACTAACCGTGTCTGCAGTTGAATCTCTAAGTTTAAACTTAGAAGAAGCACACCTTCCCAGAAGAAGCACACCTTCCCAGTTGCAAAGACTGAAAAACAGTCCAAAATTTCCCCACAGATTCAGTAATATTATGCTATTTCACCAATATTAATTGCTTCATTTTCATTTCTAATTTCCCTACTTTCTGCGAGAAAAAAAGAGAACAAAAGGCATGTCGATGAAAATTGTCAGTGCTGCTATTCAATGTTATTCATCTCTTTTTTGTCTACAGTCTATTCATGGGGGCAACAGTCATCATCATTCCATGAAGAAGAAGAAGGAAAAAAAAACAAAAACGTGTTCATATGACACCGGCTTCCAACAATACTAACACTGTTCATTTTCTATTTATGGACAAACCCCCAAAAGGCCTTTGCTCCTCACAGACATATCTGTATTAGCTGGTTAATGACTATATATGAGTGCATTTATTAAGAGGCAAAACACTTATCATTCACCTATTAAAATTCTGCGGACTTCTGGGTATTCTCATAAGTCAGTCTGTTTGGAAAGCCTTACAATACTAATTACTCCTTGAGTCGCTGGCTTAATTGGAAGTTGGACCTGACGCTGGGCAAAGACTGATTGGATATTAGATGGTTGATTTTATAGCATAATTAGTTTCTGTAATCAAATTGCTGCCAGTGATTCTCAGGTATTGCTTACTCATTTCAGGTTGGACAGGCTTAATGAAAATTTCTTAGAGGATCACTGAGTTTAGTGAAGGTGTAAATTTCACCGTTCCGAGTACCATTGGACACTCAAACATATAGTAAGTAATAGATAATGTAGCCTAAAAGCACGTACAGATTTCCAATATTTATGAACAGCCAATAGAAAGTCTTGTTTGTATTGAAATAAATGGTGTGGTGCTATTTATTTACCCATCATGCACCTCAAAGCTGCATTCCTTCCTAAAATAGATTCATGCATGTAGCATTGGCCTTTTAAACATCTGACTGTGTGTTGCCAGAGTGTATCTGTGTTGAATGTCCAGTTTGAATAGCATGTCAGTGCTTGTATTCAATAGTCTTCCAGTGTCGAGAGAGCATGACCTTTACAATAGCACACACAACATACATCTTAAAATATTGACCAGTGAACCTCTGCAGGTCACAGTTTTAGCCAAAGACCTAGAAACTATATTTTTGTTTTCCTGTGCATGAAATCCTTAGTCTTTCTCTACTTAAAGGAGAAATCTGGTGTGAATCAATCCATAGCCCTGCTGTTCAAGGTCAAGCCCTGTGCTCTCTGTGGGAAAAAGAAAAGAAAAAATCATACCAAATACAACGAATAATGAACTAGCAGCTAACTTTGACGGAATTAGGCAGAGGAAAATGAAACTGTTAAGTTACTGTACTATGCCCCATTCAGTTAATATTAGAATACCAATTCACAATTTGGTCTATGTTGTATCAAATTGTCGTGCCATTTTTCCTACTGACATCACTTGATGACCTGGAACAACAAAGTTATGGACTGATTCGTACCATATTTCTCCTTTAAATAGAGGTGCATACAGACTCCCTTCTGATTTCTTCAGCTGAGTGTCTAACAGCAAGACAAACAGGTCTTGCAGGTACTGTATCAAAAGGAGGAGAACACAGAATCTTCTGGAAATACCACTGGCCCACTTAACACTCCTATCCAGTCACTGAGCATTCAATATGGGAGCGGAAAGGAAAGGCTTTTTTGTGGCAAATCACCAAATCCATCATTATCCTCCACTGGACAGACAAATTCATCGATGTACAGGCAAGGCATCACAATGGTGTGATTGACCAGTGAATCAAAGCAAGTCAACGATGACACAATTGCAATCGCGACTCGGGCACTGGTAACAAATCCAAAGCTTGGGTATTGTGTACGCTGACAAGACTTGAAGGGAAAGCCGTGACATGGCTGAGCAAATTTGTTGAGATATGAGAAGATGACATTTGAGAAAATCATTTTGCCTTCTGACAAGAGATGAGAGTGAGACAGGGAGCGGACGTGCCAAGGACAATCTTGGGGGTAGGGGGTGGGTGGGGGTGTTTGCAGAGAAATAAAGAGAGAACTCACGGCTCATGATATTCTAATAAAGAATGTCTTTTGATTTTGCACTCTGCAATGCAATGAATGTCTCGTTGTAAGAAACAACCTTGCAGGTTTTGAAAGCAAACTTCAATTGAGAAATACTTCTCTCAAGGCAAAGGTATTTACACTGATAAATGGTGCCATAAACTCAGACCTTAACCTGCATTTTCAGTTTTATTTGTTTGTTAGATACATACTACATGTATTTTTTTTATGACACACTATTTACAATGATGATAGGACCACTGGTTTACTTGTACCCTAGAGTGGGCTACCAGTGGTCCACTGATGATAGGACCACTGGTTTACTTGTACCCTAGAGTGGGCTACCAGTGGTCATCATATGCTTTGGGAGAAGAGCTTGCTGAGGAAACGCAGTCAGCTGTTAACAGTAACACAGAAGCAGGGAGCCTGTGCCATCACTCTATAATCTCACAAATAAAAAGCCTGTGAATGATTTGAAATTGAGTCCTTGGCATGGACCCAAACACACTAGTGTGGTGGTGGTGCAATGCAGATACTACTGGAGAAGTCCAATGAAGAAATGAAAAAAAAAAGAAAAAAACCTTGTGGTTCACTGCCCTATACTGTGGCAGGAGAAGGAGAAGGAAAAAAACTGCATTAATACTAACAGCATAATGATTTAAGCAAATGCTTGAGGAATCCAGTTTGACAGAAACATAGTGGAGCCTTGCCAAATTAATTATGGCCAGTGGCAACCGCGGAAAAGACGTAACATGGCGCGCGCAATAGCCCGCGGCCTAATGGCATAGCTGTGGAGTGACCATCAAAGTGGGGCTGCGCCCAACATGGCAGAGGCTCCGGGGGATGATTTCCACGACACTAGCATCCTGATGGTGCATACTGCCCTCAGATCCTCGTTTGGAGGCCGGAGGAATCAAATGGGATTACATCAAGTGCACTAGGTTGTTGCACATTTGAATGGTCTATTTTTCCACTCTCTCCTCGGTTGCTTCACGGTCATCAAATGGTATTCACTTTCATCATCATTCATTCAGTGTGACGTCAGAAACCGGCCTCATCCAGTGCTCGCATTGAGATTGAAGTCTTTAAAAGTGTCCATCGCTACGATTAAAAAAAATGCTTTGAAAGACTCAATCGGAAAAAAAACAAAGTAATGTTATTATAACGACTTTGTAAGACAAAAGCTTTTATGACAGTTTGCAAGTGCATCCAGACAAGCTAATCAGAAAAGGTCCTAATGTGTATTCTTTTCTTTAGTCTTCCATTTATTTATTTCTGTTCCGGATGGTTCTGGAGGCAAGTGGCCAAAGTGGTATCTTATGGGCCCTGCAGTATGACACTACGCCGAGGAGACTGCCTGAATGATTGGAGATATTAAACTCAAGCACCCTAAAACTTTGGTCAAGTCGTGGTCCATCGGTTCTGCTAACACTGCTAAGCATGTTGTAGGCTACAGACTGTCAGATGGAGGCTGCCTCAGCATGACAATGTGGTCAACTGCAATCTCATTTTGGACTTGTACTGCTTCCTTACTAGAATACTTTAAATAGGCAGTCACAGCTGGATAATGTGCCTAAGAGCAGTTTAGGTCAGGATAGAACAGGAAAAAAAACAGACTGTGCCTATTTGTTCTTGATAACATCATTTTTGGGGAGGTAGATACATCAGAGAAGTAAATTGGATTTGGGCGTGCGTGGTGTCCTCTGGCGCAGTGCAGCTGCTACCTAAACCACGGCGAGCTTGTCGCTCACCAGGTGGTACCTCCAAGCAATCTCCCATGAAACATTGAAGACACAAATGCCATCGGTTAACCTACAGTCCATTTTCTAAAATATAACTTACTACAATACTTAGCATTTAACAGAGACAGAGACAGAGAGAGAGAGAGAGAGAGAGAGAGAGAGAGAGAGCAAGAGAGAGAAGGGGAGAAGGGGAGAAGGGGTAGAAAAAGTAGAGAAAGCACTAGGAATAGAGAATATCAATAAATAAGAAGCATGTCTGC
>JASCQY010000068.1:3667877-3675377 GCA_030264315.1 Sardinella tawilis
GAGAGAGAGAGAGAGAGAGAGAGAGAGAGAGAGAGAGAGAGAGAAAGAGAGAGAGAGAGAAAGAGAGAGAGAGAGAGGGAGAGAGAGAGAGAAAGAGAGAAGCTAGTGAATGAGAGAAATTAGATTAAGATTGTGGGAAATAGCAAGGCAAGATAGTCCCAGGGTGAGAAAGAAAGAGAGAGAGAGAGAGAGAGAGATGGGTAAAGGGGTAAAGGGGGAGAAGAGAAAAGAAAAAAAAGAACTCCCTTTGCTGCTTACTCATCCTTCCTTAAATGTCAACCACAGGCCATAAATCCCTCACTCATCAATACTATCAGAGGACAGTAAAACCCTTTAGCCGTGGACTGCACCACAGCACTCACTGGGGAGAAGAGGGGTTTGGGAGGGGAGGGGTGGGGGGAAAGGAGGAGGGGGGGGTAGGGGTGCAGTTTTTAAATAACAATGCGGTTCATTGACGCAGTGCCTGTACCCACCTCGTCCTGAAGTTGGCCGGATGAGGGTGCCCGTCGTAGAGCGATAAAAAGTCATATTCCTCCTCCACGGCAAACGACTGAAAGACTATCTGAATGCGGTTGCCCTCCTCCACTACGATTACCCACGTACAATTTGCCCCGTTGGGATATCCGTACGGAAAGCCAGGGCTTTCAATGGTCCCATTTCTTCCTTTCAACGTCCCACCACATGTATATATGAAACCTAAAGAGAGAAAACACAAAGAGAGAAAGAGAGTTAATAAGGCAAAAAACAAATCAAGGCATTATGATTATTATTAAAGCTAACATTAAGAACATCAGCATCAGCATCATCATCCGAAGGCCTGTTGTTTGACTCAGACACAACACACAGCCAAAATGTCTAATCTTGTCATATTTATTCAGAAGGCAGCAAGCAAACAGCATAAATGGCTTTTTAAAAACTCGTTTCGGTGTAAGCTGGCAGCAGATCTACCAGCCATGTCAGGAAGGGAGGGAGGGAGGGATGGAGTGCTCATCACAGCAGAGCACTGCACAGGTGTTGGGTTGGGGGGGGTGGGGGGCATGAGGGGAAGTGCGGGCGGTAGAAAATAGGCCGATCCCCTGGCCTCGCATTCTCGCCGGCTGCACCACAAAAGACACAGCCATCATGTCCAGCATGGCGCCACAGCAGGCAGCCACAATCGCGCGCAGCATGGAGCCCCCAAACTATTAGTCACAGCTCAACGCACGGACACGCCTGGCTCTGCTTCCCGCACTTCTCATCCGAAGCCATTTACATTAGTGGCACGTACGCATTGGGCGCAACAAAAAAAATGAAAGCACCCTTCGCCTCCCTTCCTCACTCCCTCCCTCACCTCACCTTTCCGCACTGTACGGAGACAGAGGGTTCGCCTTCGGCAATACCCACCGTCCCCAGCTGACACCTTCACTTTCCACAAGGTCAAGCAAGGGTAAGAACCAGAGCCAAGACGAATCCCTCACTCAGGCTGGCCATCAAAAAAAAAAGGCAGCAGCTTTCGATTAAAGATACGGGGGAACGCTGGTCGGTATCGAGCTACGGCAAACTACAGTACTAGGCTCGAGCACTGCTGTTGTTGCTGCTGCCGGTGCTGCCGCCTGCCCAATGGTACCCGTTGGTACCCCGGAGCACTCCAGCCAGAAAGTGATTTTAATAGACTCTGAACTGGCGCTGTCCAGATGGCCGGCACAGCCGACTGGGTTCTGGGAGGGTCCCTGCTGTTTCGGAGCAACCCGTTGTGGAGGTGCCTTTAAAAAGTAACTTGTTTCCAAACCGGGAAGCCTTTGGGTTTGAAGCCCGTGGTGACAAAACAGCGAGGGAATTAAAGGTATTACATTCACACTGATTAGCATAATCTCTACCACGCTTGCGTCCAAGTTGACTTTCGTGGGATATCCTTCTGCGGAATATCCAGCGGAACACAAGAGTGTTAATTGCCGTTTTCAAGTGCCTAGCGGGTTCATTGTGCGGAATGTGATCTATCCTTAACAAATGATTATGCTCTCTGGAAACAAGACAGGACAGGATCAATTTGAACGGAGTCCAAACCAATTTTGTGTTGCATAAATTGTTGTGGGTGCCAGAGTACAGTATGAAACTACATCTGTGCAAAGTGCAGGCTTCACCACTCACCACTGCACACAAAGACACTCTTGAACGCGCCCCGCACTGTGACACAGCAGGTGACACACAACAGGCCCCTTGTGGCGTTCATGGAAATAACACTTGACTTGCAATTTATTGCCTTTCAAAACTGGAATAATATGGCTGCCACCTTCAAAAGTGGGCACCTAAATATGTATTTATGAAGGTGTGAATGTGCGTGTGTGTGTCTGTGTGTGTGTGTGTGAATGTGTGTGAGCTGTCTTCTTTGCACACTGCAGTCAGTCTCTAGCATTTGCACAAACGCTCTGAGCACAGAGGATTAAAAGCAACATATGAGCAGTGAGCAGCCATGGTCACTGACTCTGAACAACTTAAGCATTGAAACGTGACTCTCCAGAGACTAGCACTCGCTCCAGAGCACTCCAAGTCCTACAAAGCATACCATGTGTCGACATGAAAAAAAGGCTTACAATAGCTTCGCATCCTTGTCCTTCGAGGGAAAAAGCAAAGGGGGGGCGGGGGGTTGGGCTGTACATGAAAAGCCGGGCTATCATGGGTGAGCTGCAGTCAACACAGCCCCGCTGCCTTGCCTTACCGCCTCGGTTTAGCGCGGCTTTACCATCGACGCGTGCTAACGCGCTAATCGGCAGGCGCGTCGCCCAGGCCGAAGGGCGCGAGCACGAGCACAAACTGTTCCTTTTTTCCCTCCCCTCATCCCTCATGTGATTACCCATGATTCAGTGTGAAGGGCCGCAGCACTCAAGGCTCTAATTGCGCCACGAGCTGCCACGGGAGATTAAGGACGGGGGGAGCTGACGGAAGGCGAACGAGAATCACCAACCAACGCCACCCCGGCTGCCCCGCCGAATGGTAATGAGTCTGGACGGGTGCGGAGGAGGTGGGCGGCGGCGGCGGCATCTGTGATGACGGCGATGGCGGCGGGCACTGGCTCCAGTGGCGACAGCTCAGGGCGCTGAGGTCATTGGAAGGGCACAGCATTGGGTGTGGTTGGCTACGGGCATGACTTACGAGTTTCTGGGGTGGAGGTGGAGGAGGTGGTGGGGGTGGGAGGTGGAGAAGGGGTGTACAGGTTTTTCTCCATCAAGAATTTCGTCTGCTGACATTTTGGCACGGGAGCAGAAGCGTGAGCAGGAGCTGAGCTGACGTGACCGCGTGCGAGAGGGAACAGGGCAACGAGATGAGACGTGACAACTGTCACGGCTGTCCGTTTTTTTTTTCCCTCTTCTTCTCCTGCACACTTCTTCCACCGGATGAGGAACAGAATGACGGAAAAAAATCTTCCGCCTCGGGAAAATGTTGATTCGTCGGGCTGGCGGCTACCTCTCAACTAACCCCGGCTCTCTCCCCCATGAAGAGCTGCGGCACGAAGCTAATGTGCAACAATTATCGCCGTGACTACTTTTAGCACGGTAGCGTCCTTTTCCCCCCGCACCTTTCACAGAGAGTGTGAATATCGGTGGAGATGTGCAATCGACTAATACTTACACGGAGGAGGGCAACAAGAGTTAATGAGAAATGGCTGTGTGAAGCGAGAGCTCTGCTGATGGTGAAATAAACCTCGGTCATTGCAATTGATTGCATTGCGACCCCCAGAGATAGACTACTGAGCTAAATGAATCTCTGCTCTGATCCCCGGCCATCCCCGGCTAACACTGAGATTAATGTGCAGGTTTCTCGTCTCCTCCTCTTTCGGCTATCTCTCCCTCATCTCCCTTTCACTCTGTCTGTCTGTCTCTCTCTCTCTCTCTCTCTCTCTCTCTCTTTCGCTTTCTGTCTCTATATCCCTCTCTCGCTCTACTACCCACACAAGGAAAGGCGGCTAGCGCTTTGCAAAAGGAACCTCTAGATAAAAACACACCTACGACCAAAAAAAAAAAAAAAAAGGTCTAATTAAGACTTAGTATTTATCCCCTCCACATCCCCTTTAGGGGTAATTAACTGGAGAGGGCGCGGGAGCGGAGGCTTGCTCCGAGCCAGGATAGAGCGCATGGGTGGATGGATGGGATTTTATGATGCCAAATGGCTCATCGGAGGTGCCTTTGTGTGTGGGCTTTCGGAGAGAGAGTGTTTGTTCTCAGAGGCTTTTACTATTGTCTCTTCAGTGTGTGTGTGTGTGTGTGTGTGTGTGTGTGTGTGTTGAGCTTGTGGTTCTGTGATATGAGGTTAGGTTGGTGGAAGGGTGCTTTCATTTGTGCACTTGGGGTTGGGATAAGGGGGTTTCTGAGAGATTTTCCAGAATATAAGGTGATGATCGGCTTAGCCGAGGAATCTGGATTTTTTTCCCCCGCCACCTCCTCATCATTACGGATGCGAAGTCTCCAATTATGGCGGGCCGACGCGGAACGGCACCCGGTCGCCTGAGTGGCTGCCTGCAGTCAACCCTCAACCCATCCCTGCATGCACCCCAACTTGCACCCCAACAACGGTATGTAAGCCTCTTACGGAAGTGTTCCGAGTTCCCAGCGGTCTCCCTGAGAACCGCAGTAGCGCACCATTGAGGATTTGGTAAACAGGGAGAAAGGGGAGGTGGGTAAACACAAACACACATCAGTGCAAGTTAAGTTCTGGCACCGTGCACACACAAATGACTTGTGGCATCCAAACAGGCGCTTTAAACCACTCAACGAATGCACCGCAGCTGTAGGCACTGTGCTGTTTGGATGCTAAGCCGCCATTACCCGTTACACACACAGTGTGTGTGTGTGTGTGTGTGTGTGTGTGTGTGTGTGTGTGTGAGAGTGGGGAGGACACCCCTGACACAGTTGCTTGATGCGAAATCCTCCCATGCCATGCGAAATGCTGTTTAATCGGACCTCAAAGCCCCGATAATAACCATACTCGGGGAAAAAAAAACCCACTTCCCCTTGTTTGTCAACATTCGCCTGTCTTGCTAATTAGCTGAACGAGACTCAGGCCGTTAATGCCAGGCAATTACAGCCATGCAGTCTGCACTATGGCAGCCCTGACGCCCTGCCCACATCCTTTCTCTCGAAGGCCAGAGGCCTCAGTTCCTCAGCTTTCTGTCTCTGTCTCTGTCTCTCTTCCTTCTCACTCTTATTCACTATCTCATTCTCTTCCTCCTCCCAACCTCCTACTCCCTTCCATCTTGCCCTTCTTATTCTTTCCTTTCCAGCTACCCCCTTCTTTTAAAAATATCTAGTCTCTCTCTCTCTCTCTCTCTCTCTCTCTCTCTTTTTTCAGCCATCAAGTCTTTGGATTTGGTTTGCCTCGACCTCCTGTTCATTTCAGCTAAACTCATCTTATCCTCTGTGGGTCATCTGAGTTCTTCCTTACACACACACATACTGTATACACACACATACACACACACACACACAGACTCTTTTTTTGTGCCTTCTTCCTCTCGGGGGCCTGAGTGTGATGGGAAATATGCTATTTAATCAATGTTTTATTGCCTCAGTATGTGTAGTGGAGCATCACTGGTGGTTGGTGGTGAGAGAGAAGGAGGCTGCAGAGAGAGAAAACTCGAGCGAGAGCCAGTCACGTCTATCTCCAACAGACAGCGAAAAAGGGGGCCATGCTACAACTATAGAGAGACCGGCTGTTAGCATGATTCCCTCATCTCGAGGCGGTTGGGGGGTTGGGGGGTTGAGGGGTTTGGGGGTTTGGGGGGGGAGTACAGCAGAGATGAATTTGCCAATCATATTTCATCTGTGCTGAAAGAACACAGGGGCGCTTTAAATCCCATCACTCCTATGACAGGCACTCAGAGTGACAGAGCGACCCTCTTAATTATGTCCACGCTCGTGAGATGAAAGGAGATACAGTATGAGAGACGCCGCCTCCTCGGTGGGAGACCAACGCCTCTTCCGGCTCTCCTCACCACTTTTATTTTTCTGCAAAAAAAAAAAAATAAAAAATGCATGAATATGCCATGTGATGTGATGTGCTACTGTTCCCGCGTGCCGGGGCGACAGACGTCGGTTTTGTTCAAATTTGCTAGCACCTCGGCGTGAAATGAAGCCGACTGTTTTCACACTGTTATTAAACCGCCAGTGGAGCCCGTGCTTGTCCCACGGTTTACCAACATTACCGCCGCCATGGTCGATCCTGTTACCTAGCAGCATGGCCTGATGAATGGGAGGCCAAGGTGAGAGAGTAAGGGAAAAAAAAGAAGAAAAAGAAAAGAAAAGAAAGACAGAGAGACAGAGAGGTGGGAGGAAGACAGAAAAGAAAGAGCTGGTATTGTGTCTGGCACTGGCAAAGCACTGCGTGGGCTCATTTTCACTTTGCCACGTGGCCTTGGCTTCCTCACCCTACCCTAGCCTAACCTAACCAACCCTGCTCTACCCGGACTCAGATTACGGCAGATCTTCTTGTTTTTTATTTTTTATTTCTCTCAGACTCTCTCTTTCTCTCGCTCTCTCCTGCTTTCTCTCGCTTTCTCTCTCTCTCTCTCTCTCTCTCACACACACATACACACATTTCTCGCTACCCACACACAGTTGGACAGAGACAGCTTGTCCGCTTGCCAGGATTTACCATTTATCCTCTCCATTCCTTCAGAAACAGGCAATTTTCCTCAGGGGGTCAACTGCTGTCTCTTGACTTGACAATAATATATATATAAAAAAAAAATAAAACATGTATGGTGTCCATGAATGTAATAGTCATCTTCAGCAGCTTTCATTAGGTGCGGAGGTACCTGCACATCCAAACCAATTTCCTGCCCTCCGGGTGTCTCAGTTTCCGTGCATCCCCAAAGCCTAAAGCCCAGAATATCCCGTGCAGACTGCTCAGTGTCGACCCTGTGGTATTCCCTCTGTGGAAGACCACCGGCATTAGAAGGGAAGGGAAGGGAGGAGGGGGAAGAGAATTCTGACTGATGTGAATGGCGGATACTCCGAGTCCGGACTGACTGCCGGAGGGTTCGTTTATATATCCTGTGGCAACCGTGGGAGGTCCCCATCCATCACAATCAAAGAGCTTCAAAAACAAACCGTGTCCATTAAAAAGAATAAGCAGCCGCTCTTTGATCAAATTATTCTATTTGATTAGGATGGGTATTAAAGCACTGGATGGAAAAAGAGGTGATACCTACCAGGCATTGTCCAACCACTGTTCAGACATGATATCTATGAAACAATTGAGGGCCGGCGTCTGTGCTTTGAATTTGAGTTGTGTTTCGCCCCGGTGCGTAAACTTACAAAAACATACAGGTATCAATGAACAAAAGATGGAGGCGCACTCTGAGGCTGATGCTCATATAACTGTGTAAAATACCAGATGTGATATCTACCAGGTGTTATCCAATCACTGTTCAGATGTGATATCTGCCAGGTGTTGTCCAGCCACTGTTCAGTCCTATCCCTGGTTCTTTCCTTCTCTCTCTCTCTCTCTCTCTCTCTCTCAAACCCC
>JASCQY010000068.1:3932250-3943121 GCA_030264315.1 Sardinella tawilis
GGGGGGGGGCTTTTATGCATAGGTTTTATTCACGCATGGTTTTGGCAGTATACGCCGCTCAACACATGCGCTATAGCATATAAACATGCTGCGAACAAACAAGCTGCTGCAAACAGACGTTACTCTGAGAGCGCGGTTTTACACAGTTGTGAGCTTTAAAAAAAATAAATAAGTAAGAAAAAGTACACCAGGAGTATTACATTGCTGATGCTACATCTGCATTTTCTGTTCATATTCCGCTTAATCGGTTTAAATCAAGCAGCACTAATGAGAATTTCCTTATCTGCGGGAATTAAAACACTCCTGAGCTATCCAAATTAGCCTTTGCCAAGACAAAGATAGCTACACTGATCCCAGTCCATGGGCCAGTAAAAAGTAAAAATAATTCCCCGCTCCTGATATCAGAGAAGGACCAGGGGTACAACTTAGGGGGAACGACTACAGCTCTGGCCACCGGAAACACGGGAGCACAGAGGCCACTGCTAGCCAATCCTCAAGGTCGCTCCTAACAAGGCCCCCGAACACCTGCAAAAACAATAAAGTGCCGCTTGTATACCAACTTACTTCAGAGCACTAAGGGACTCCAAAAGGAATCCATATCAACAGTCACATTAGCTATTTGCATTATTATGACTGTTATTATCATTATTGAGCTGGCTGTCACATTAACCACAGAAAAAGCAAAAAGTCTTTAAATTAAACACCACATCTCTGCAACACATTTATTTACACGTATCCTCATAGTCCACCAGCAGCCTTACTTTTAAAGAAGGTGTGGTTAAGTGAGTTAGACATGTTTGCACATCATTAAATCCTTTATACTGGATGTACTGCATACAGTATGAAGTTGAAACGAGTATGCCTATGAGCTATTTTATATTGCCCTCTATAAATGTGCAAGAGACAAGTGAAATATCATACGATGTGAATGCAAAAACGTGTGCCACTGTGTTTTAATTTCACCAGCGCATCAAACTTTTAAGTCAACAAACTTTGGCATTCATTGATTATTTCTATGGCAGGACTGTGATGGCATGGGAGACCACAATAAATGATCTATCACATCAGAATGGACAATGGATGATAGACTTGAGGTAAACACATGCTATAAATATTTTATCAGTGGCCTAGAGCGACAAAAGACAAAAGATTGCGTATGTGTGCGTGTAATCCAAGGTTTCCTGCATCAGTTCCACCAACATCTGCAAACCAAACCACTAAAATACCAGCATGATAAAACGATGGCATTTTCAAAAAGCTAAAACTACCAATTACAGCACTCGGTCTTCTCAAAGAAAACTTTGGCATTTTGGCAAACAGTGCTCTGGAAAAAAAATCTAAAGTTCCTTAGGTGCCCTGAATGGCTATTGCTTTTCAAATTGCATATTGTCCACTGAATTGACAAGTCCAAGTAAATAATAAGAACACAAAAACACTTTCCACCAAAAACTAAGCAGTGAATGTATTATGATTTCATGCCACCAAAATGCAGCCTATCTGTTTCAAGATGAGAAAAGGGCCTGCTCCTTAAACTAACACATGACCAGTTGCAGTCAAAGAAGGTTTATAGAATTACACAAACTAATAGGCTACAGTACTGCTTAAAATGTATCTGCAAAATACATTAACAAGTGGAAGTAATACTTTTTTAAGAACATTGCAATTCTGCATCAATATTTAATGCAGGCTCAGACAGATACCTCTTATCTCTTCACAACAAAGTATCAAGATAATACCCTCAACTTAAAAAAGTAAAACTACTTAGACTTCTATTGTATAAATATCTGAGGGTTTACCTAATATGTATTATGCATTTACTAAAATCAAGAACTCTGTTATCAGCCAGTGTAAACAACATTACTGACTTTTTTTCTCTTTAATTTCAAACAGCACTTAAATATTTGGTTCATTTATGGGGCTTAATTTCTCCGAAGTTCCTTTAGTTTAATGATGCCCTGTTTGCGACGGCATTTAATTGTACAGTGGTATCTGTTTCATCTAAAACTTTTGCAAAGTTAAGAGTGGAGTTCCTTTGGTACTGTCAGCAGTCGGAGAACTCTGCATATGCGGTATCCTTTTCTCTGATTGGAGAGAGAGAGAGTAAAAGTTCTCTCCCATAGTTCTAGCTTTAGTGGAAAGGTGAATGCATAATCATGAATCTGCTCCGTAGTACACATGGATTAAAATTACATCAGTCATTTGCAAGTCGTCTTCAAAGGAGAAAAGGAAAAGTTTTCCTCAGAAGTTAAGAAGCCACCACAAAAGTACTTACAGTGAATGCACTACTTCACAAGATGAAAAACTCGCAGGTATTCCCAAAGGCCATGACTTGCAGTGGATTCAACAGTAGCAATATGTACTTTTATACTTTTTAGAATTAAATGTTATTTCTGCCCCAAACAAAAGTGGGAAATAGTAAGACCTATGTCAGAGAAACACAACATTCCCCTTGTAATATGTAGATATGCCTTTTTTTGGAAATTAGCAAGTCCCTCCTTTTCATCTACATGGATCTTATAGCAAGCACAGTGAGAGGCTGGCTTAGCTTGCGATTAGAAGTTACTCTGCAAAAGAAGTTGTGCAAACTCTAAAGCCATGTATAACAAACGCAAGCCCCCCACTGTTCCTTTCTCCGGCTGCCGAGACCCAAATTCATCTGTCAGCCATAAAGTTCCCTGACTATACAGGCCTGATCTATTGCACCACCCCACCACCATCCCCAAAAGAACTCACAGATGTGGGGCCATTTACATTTCAAATATACCTCAAGCTTTTCAATCACTTCAAACGCCTCTTATCACACGACCAAAGCGTATCTTCCTTTTCTTTTGAGAGGAAGTAAAGGGTTGCAGTCTATTATAGACAACCATCAACACTCACAGAGAATATTTTTACCCCTCTTAATAAATTAGCAAATAATACTTTGTCATTGGATTTTCTTGGCACTATTCTCTTTTAGTGTGTTCATGCATGGATAAAAGCAGCTTCTAATTTAATGCTATGCATAACCTTGTTTAAGTCATTCCAAAACCTTTAAGTTTTGTTTTTACACTGTGGCCTACATCTTGGGCATATTTTCAAGGCAATCATTGTTGTTGGTCAAGAACCACTGGTCATATCATTAACAGTTAGTAAATTATTATTTTTTTATTTAGTTGACAGTTACTTTGTCAAATGAGCCCTTTTTTTTCATCAATCGTTGTTATTCGCAAACTGCACGTGTCTAGCTGAACACTACACCAAAAGATGCGCTGCGCCTGTTTGCCTAGGCCACGTCATTAACAAACTTTCACTGACAAGAAAGAAAGCTTTCATAGGTAGGCCTACACAACATCATTTCCAGATACACCGCATGAAGCAAATTTCACAGTTTACAGGAAATACTGCAACTCATCTACTGGAACCAACATGGGAATTTTGTGTCATAACAGTGTGATATAGCCCTGACTAAACACCAGTGCATTAAGTCGGGAAAAAACAAGATTTCATCTGTTAACTTACTGTAGACTAAACCATTTTGCCAACCTACAGGTTTGCATAATCACGCAAATTATAGGCCTATAGCCTAGTTGCCACGAACGTTTCTGAAATCGGGTAAACTTTAGTCAAACTGACTGGATAGCCTACTAAAGTCACTTTTACACACCACAGGTTCTCCGTCCTCACACATCTGAGTAGCCAGGAGGCAGCTCATAACGACCTCGGAAACACTGCAAATACTCCTGACATCAAAGATAATATTGACCCAGAAAATGAGGTAGCCTAGGTTAGTTGTTTGAAGTATCTAATCCTACGAAAAGGTCCATGTTATAACATACAAATAACAGCATAATAGAAGTTGAAAAAAATATTTTGGTCTTCCTTAGTAGGCTACACGCTACGTGATAACACTGCAAGAAACTTTTAGAACTAGGCTATGGGCAACTCACTTTGCGCCAAAGTGTGTTCTCGTGAATCTGCCACAAAATAAATGCATACACACTTACTTTTGGATATGGCGTGACTGTCTTCTTTAATTTTCATATATTGCTGTCTATACTATGAAAGATAATTTGGATATCCCATTTCTTGCTATCTTGAGGTGTAGCCTAGTACAAAATGCAGGCGTTTGTCTGCTACCCCGAACGTGACTTGTAGACTGATAACAAAGTTTACCAAACAAATGATAACCAAAAATATCAGTCTACGCTTCAAAAAACACACGAGACAGACATAGGATATAGCACGATGGATAAATAAAATAAACAAAAGAATGCAACAAATGCTTTTAAGAATCAGCATGGGTCTTTGTCGCTTTCTGAAATATTCTCAAGCTCAGAGCATGTTGCTATGCCTACGCGTTTTCTTATCTTTGAGAAACATCAGTTACGGAAAGTTAAAAAAGTTACGTGGAAAACAGCATGATACCGCTACAGTTCGTTACATTTTAAAATACCCCCAAGTAGGATACTATTTGAAGTTAGTAACTAGTTCTGAATGTGATACTTTGTATACCCCCCACCATGCGCTTTCTCACAAACAATGAAAATAAATACACGCGCTGCGGCAAAGAAGACTCCACATCTTGTCACATCTGAAATAGGACTGCGTTAGCAGACTTCAAATGCTATAGCTTCCACACAGACTAGGCTACACCATACGGTCGAATTAACAACACCTTAACGCGGCAACATTTCAGCAGAATGAAATAAAAGGATTTCAAGAAATGGGAAGGAAAAAGTAAGCCACAAACCTACTGGAACTCATGTTTTTCTTCCATGTCTGTGAACGTGACCACTCAGAGGCTACTGCTTGTAGCAAGTAGCCAATTTCAATTTCTCATGCGTTTGACCCAACAAAACCTAAATGCCATGTGAAATCCGAGAAGCCCTGCTCTTTTTTTCACACCAAAGTAGCTCACAACTGATTCACGAAATCCCTTTGCTCTTTCAACATTACATAACATTCGCTTCTAAAAAGCGATTCAGCATTCAGGAACTACTGCAAATTCACATCTCATTGTTGTCTGCCATCCTCGTAATGTTCATTGATTCGCTTTCTCCTTACCTGTTGATTAAATTGCAATAGTCTTTGCAGTCTGAAAGATGGTGGAGCTTTGGCGTAAGCCATGAACCGTCTTTGTGTTGTTTGTTTGTTGATCTCGGGGTATTATTTCTTTTTTTGTTGTTAGAGGGGATCTAAGATTTCGAATTTCTCCTGTGCAAGTGGAATCGGGGTGACTGTGTTTGATATTAAAAACGCCTGAGACTGGATGGAAAAAAGGAGGTTAGTTTGCAGTGATCTCAGTTCTTTATCAGAAATGTTATCGCTTGTCAGGACCTCAGACTCCAAGCATTACGTCAGTTTCAAGACACCAACACTATTAATATCAAGAAGCCCTTGCGGAGGAAAGCGCCACCCTAGACCCAGTGTTCTTAAAGGTACAGGGACCTCGCCATTCATAGCCTGACCAGGGCTTAATTATTCAAACCGATTTCAGCAAACTACAACGCTTAAAAATACGATCAAATATTTATTATGATTGGCAGTAACGCCGCTTTCAAACTTCATGTAATGTGTTATTTTAAATAAATGTTACAACTAAAGTTTATCGCAATTAACATGTAAAACAAATGTCAGTGTCCTTTCCATGTTCACCTATATTATAAACGTTGATAAGTAAGGTGTTTTTTTAAGTAATACGGTTTTCTTTGTGTTAAATAATGTTTTTTTTGTTGTTGTTGTTTGTTTGTTTTTTTCTTTAAACATAGTAGCCCCATGGGAACAAACTGCAACATGAAGTCTGGAGCCTGTTCTATATTCCATTGTAAAATATTGAAGTTACATATGACACTGGACCTGAAATATGAATGTGGTGACCACACATGTTACTTATCTGAAACCACTAATCTCTCTCTCTCTCTCTCTCTCTCTCTCTCTCTCTCTCTCTCTCTCTCTCTCTCTCTCTCTGTCTTCTGTCAGTTGTCCTATAGGTGTATTAAACATGCTGTACAAATCAAGTCTGTTATTTAAGATAAGTATTTGCATATAGGCATACACCCTGGCTGACAAGTTTTAGTAGAGGAATGATACAGTGAAGTTTCATGAGCATTTGTGGTGTTTAGTCATTTGCTCAATTCTCAGAATGCGTATTCATATGGCAGTACCGTCACATCTGAAAACAAACTCATAAAGGTACACCAGTGTGCATATAAATAACTTTATGAGTGTTGTACGCTTGTGGTGAGAATGTCTTTGTTCATTATGTCTTTATGTCTCTTTTGGTGAGATTCAAAAACCTGTCATGCACATTGTCCAATGTTTACATTAATTTGTGTTTCAGAGGAGAGAACTCTAACACATTTGGAAGTGCTTGGCCAGAACTTTTCAGGAGGGGAAAAAAAAAAATTGGAGGACTTGTTTGGAATGACTCATTGTCACCCTTCTCAAATTCTATCCAATGTTAGAATGACAAGAATTAGACAAACCACACCAAATATAATTAAACAACACAAACAGTGCACATTAGAAGGCTTATGACTACTTGACTGTGCAGAACTTGGCACAAGCTTCGTGTTAATATTATTTGGGTATAGTGTATTATCATATTATACTCCATCCTCACCACCACCACTGCTACTATTGCTACTACTATTAGGCCTAATAGTAATAGTAGTAGTAGTAGTAGTAGTAGTAGTAGTAGTAGTAATAGTAGTAATAATAGCCTAGTAATAACAATGATAATAAATATAGAGAAGAATAATATCCTGCATCGAGGGCATGAATTCCTTTGCAGTGATGATACTGAAATATACATTAATTTGATTTACTTTTGTTTATTGCTTTATTAATTTTATTTGTGCATTTGTTCACTATTTGTTTACAGTTATTATTCTTCTCTCATTTCTGTAAGCATTACTTGTTTATAAATAATGTGTTGCACAAAAAAGTAGGGCTAAGTTTTTGGTCTTTCACAAACACTATGGGATTTTTTCACCCACGGGAAATCAAGATTTGATGTTAAAAAAATTATTAATGTAATACATTAATCTACACATAGATACAAACATTACACATATAGCCAAATCACTTCTTAGACTGCATTACACTGAACACTACAGTACAGTACTATATTTCAGTAGCCTACATCCAAATGTATTGTGTGTATGTGTGTGTGTGTGTGTGTGTGTGTGTGTGTGTGTGAGAGAGAGAGAGAGAGAGAGAGAGAGAAAGAGGTTGAAAGAGAGGGAGAGAGAAAGAGGTTGAAAGAGAGGGAGAGAGGGTGTAGGTGTTTGTGAGTGAGTGCATTTAATGATACCACACTTTTCAAAATGTAGCCTATTCAAGTAACTGTTTATCAGTATATCAATATCAGGTCAACATAATTTAGTTTAGAGTTTGAAGCATTTTAATGTTTTGTAAAGACTAATTCAGATTTTTCTGGCGACTCATGTGGGGAAGAGAGACCTGTAAATATGTAATAAAAATGTTGATCACACCAGTTAAAGATCATGTGTAGACCAGAGGAGTAAAGCACTTGACTTTGAATATTTTTAGTTTTCTGAGAGACGGATTACATACTGTCATCCTTGGCTCCATCACAACATCCAATCCATGTGGTTGATACAGTTTCAGTATTGCCTTACGTCTGTCCATGCTCACACCCAGCCACATCATGTGGTCATATTTAGAACTCGTGATGGGGGAAGGTGACAGCAACCCTTCAGACCCCTTTTTTGCTGTCTCATGTAAGGCTAGTGGCTGAACACTGCGGCCATCCACAGTCCACATTATGGATCCATGTAGTGTTTTCCTGTTAGCCGGTTACACCACAGTTAAAACCAGAGTGTGTGTGTGTGTGTGTGTGTTCACCAACCTCACAATAAAAAACAACAACAACAGCAAAAACAAATCCTGCTATTGGGACCTTCACCATTTCCTGGTATCAGTCTGTCTCACTTCCTGTTTGTGTGTGTGTGTGTGTGTGTGTGTGTGTGTGTGTGTGTACAGTCAGACCGGACAGAATCCACAGGCGTGGCACTTAGCTTTTTGCTTGGCATCGATGTCACTCTGTCATCTAACTGTCACCATCCTTTCCTGCTCTTGGTACATTTTTTTTTCTAGCTTCCCCATTTGATTCAGAATGACTAAAACACCAACAAGCAAGTCATATTCAGCCCACAGACAGTGAATAAATATTAGACCTCTGGTTAAGTGCTAGGTACAAAAATAAACCCACGGTTCATGACGTCCAGGGACAGTCTAAGCTGGCCTTTATAGGCCCTTTGAAACAGTGAAACAGCCTAATCGCCCACCCCTTGCACTTTACGCAGTACAACAAGAGAACAAAAAGGGAATATGGTATTATGAAGACTTAAGAATTGTAATCTCCAGCCTTGCACACTGCAGTGAAATGTCACTTACAGTACAAAAACTCTCTGGTTGTGTTCAGTGTGCAGTCTCCCAAGTGCCTCTCTGTTTATTTATTTTTACAGTTTCAAGAGTGTTAATGTAACCTCGTCATCATCTTACTTAGCATGTGTGTGAAGTGCCACACACGCAATCCACTGTTTGTATACATTTATGAAAAGAGGAGTTATATGGACGATTGAAATGATTATACCCTATTTGTCTACCTTCCTTTGGTAACTTTTTGCATTCGGTGAGACAGGGTGGAAAACATCTTAACTTCTAAGAGGGTCTGGGCAAACGACAGGATTATAAACAATTATGGCTTTTGTGCCCCCCCAAAAAAGGGATATCTGTCTCAGAGTCGAATGAAAAGTTCTTCTGTGAGGGAACATGAGAGCTATTCATGGCTAGGGAAAGCGGATAAGAATGGTAAGCAGGTCAGACTTTATGGAAAAAAATAACAAGGTAAGAGACCCAGTGTGCCGGGTAGAGAGAAAAGAGTGAGAGAATGAAAGTACGACTGAAGAATTTTTACTTTTTGAGTTGCATAAGATAGAAAGATTGAAAGTTTAATCAGAGTTTAAGTGGTAAGTTTGTAATGCTGTCTATACTGACTGCAGCTTTTCTGTGTCTGAACTGATGTGATTGATTGATTCAATGGTATTTTAGCTGTTTAAAGATTGACGATGAACAATATTATGGTTTAGAAATATACTGTGTAGAGATGTCGTTAAAGAAGCAGGGATTCTGAAAACTATTTAAAATGCTGGACGTGAACTGGGCATTTTTTCAAACAGCCGGTCCACAGACACTACGACTGGACCTCACAAAGCGCAAGTTTTCAAGCAATATTTGAGACAGTCCAGCATCTAAACATTCCAAGAACATTTCCTGAGCGCAGCAGAATTGTATATGCGGAACAAATTTGATTCATAAATGAGCAGTTTTCAATTGTAACGTTTGCTTCATCCATGCAATTTTAAAATGGAACTTGCAGACTGGAACTTTGGAGTGTGTGGAGTGTGTTCTCAAAGTGAAAACTTTGAGAACCGTTTAAGGTGGGTTTTTTTCAGGGGTTTTTTTTCTTTGTAATTTTGAAGGTAAATGATCTGAAAATTGGTTGGATAAAAAGACAATTTTACCCTTGAGTACATCATTCACATACAATTCCATGACCAACATTTAATAAATAAATATTTAGGCATATATTTAGCCTTCACCTTCACAGCATATCATAAGGAGGAGAAGGATTTTGGTATGGGATATATCAGTATCCTACCCCCAGCTCTGTGACCACCCCCTCCGTATCTGAGAGGAGTTGCTTTCGTGCAAGAGAGGACAGAATGAGCGTGGGGATAAAGTCAGCCATGTGGAGCTCGAGCCAGACAGGCAGGAGCAGAGCCAGCATCTCATCAGCTGGACGGACACAGGACACTGAGCCCCCAATCCACAAGTCCATGGACAAGAGAGAGAGAGAGACAAGGGAGGGAGAGAGAGTTTGGAGAGTTTGTGTCATGAAGAGAGGGAGGAGGGGAGAGCGTCATGAAGAATTGAGAGAGAAAGAGAGTCATGAGGATGAGGAGAAAGACTCAGACTGTGAGAACAGAAAGAGAAACAGACAGAGAAATGGTATGACACATATAGAGAGGGGAGGAGTACAGAACAGTACAGAAAGATAGAGAGAAAGAGAGAGAGAGCAAGAGATGGAGAAGTAAGGAGATGAAAAAGGGGAAGTGCAGAAGAGAGAGAGAGAGAGAGAAAGAGACAAGCCCATGTCCATTTTTTTTCTTTTTTTTGCTTTTCTTTTCATTCACTGCCATTTCCCTGGAAGTGGATGTGAGAACTGGCAGTGGAGAAGCAGAGTATGATCCCTGGGAAGACATCACATCACTGCATAGCACATCATGTGACACCAGGGCCCCGTGATCATGTGACACAATCACCCAAATCACCCAGCAGCTTGAGGGGCACAGAGAGTGAGTTGCACCCGTTCAAACAGAGTAATGGGCCTGGAGGAACCAGCAACAGCCTTCCCAGAGGATGTGAAACGAGGGTCCCGCGAAGGTCAGAAATACCATTAAATTATTCAGCCTTATCCATGGCTAAATGGCGCCTTAAAGAGGTGCATATGAGATATAAAGTCTTCTCTCACCTGGCCCGCCTGACACCTCTCCTTTGTGAGGAGGTCTGTGGAGGACGCATAGCATGGAGTAGAGTACAGCTGGAAGGCACCATTAAGGGGCCCATAAAGCAGAGCTCCACTGCGTTTGTCCCCTCCTCACCGGGTTATATGATAGGGCCCTGGGGTCATCCGTCTTTGGCAAATGAGAGAGGGGGGAGGTGGTGGGTACGAAAGGGCAATCCATTATCATTGGCTCACTCAAAAAGGCTGACATATACTGTACGTGAGTGTGTGTGTGTGTGTGTGTGTGTGTGTGTGTGTGTGTGTGTGTGTGTGTGTGTGTGTGTGTGTGTGTGTG
>JASCQY010000068.1:4026360-4037335 GCA_030264315.1 Sardinella tawilis
TTAATTTTTATCATTACATTATGGAAAATAATGAACTTTATCACAATATGCTAATTTTTTGAGAAGGACCTGTATAACACCTTTAGCTGGAGTATGGTAAATGTTCTAGCCTATAGCACATAATGACTGCCATTCTACATATTGGTGGTGGTTGGTGAGATCCCTCTTTCCTTAAAAGGGGTCCCCATGTCAAAGGTGGACAAAGTCCATAAGCAAAATGTGTCATGCATGAACCAAAGCTTTTAATATATGAGGCTAACCAACTAGTGTTCTTCTGCCCTTGCATTTCAGCAAACAGATTTTGCATAGTCTTTGAATGGAAAATTACAGCAAATACATTTTGCATAGTCATTCAATTGGCTTCAATTAGACATTGGTCTGTTAAATGAGAGACCATGACCTCATCTGTTTGTTTGGATGTTTGTACCATTGATGAATGAAACATACACCTTTAAACCAATTTGGTTTATTAATGGCTCCATGTACATTTCATATGTGATGCAGCGAAAATGGCTTCAAATGACGACAGAAGTACAGAATTGAACAGATCTAAAGATCAAAGAAAATCACCCAGTGGATTTGCCAGAGTTGTATTCAATAACATGGAATTAAATTGAATTGTTTTTGAAAAGGGCTGGCAACCTATGATGCATCTGTATAAATTCACTCAAGCAGATATTCTACGAGGCCCTACTATACTACTGTAAAGAGAGAGTTCGGCATAATTCCAAATCATAGCCCTGTTGAAGGGGCCTGCTGAGTGCTAAGTATTCAGTTAGCGTTAGCTGCTGGTTCGCTATTTGGTTTACGTTATTCCCAATTCTTTTATTTTGCTTCCTGACCTTCCTTACTAACAGCACTCCTACGACAGGGCTTTGATTGGAATTACTCCAGACTGACGCTTTAAGTGCACCAATGTGGAGGTTTATGGTCACTTAAACAACAATGCAATCAACAGCTCCTCAAAGCTTCTAATTAACAGACTTGGCCTCACTCATATAAGCCCGACAATGTAAATGTTATGAGCCTTCTGAATTGTTTACTGGACCACTGAACGTATTTTCCCTCTGGTCTTAAGCATATGCTGGCTTGCCATTAAAAAGCGAAACAAGATTAAAACCAAATAACTGAAGACAGCATTTTATTTATTAAGTAGCTATGAAGATTGTACTGTAAATTATGATTTTTTATTATAAGATACTAAAAACCACCTGATCGTATGATCAAAAATACAGAAGCAAAACTGTCAGTGAGAAGTATGTTTATTATCTAAATTATATCAAGAGTTGACTGAATCGCCACTGTCAGCAAATGCTGTTGGCCTTTTTAAAGACACAACCTGAGGGGGAAAACAACAACATACGAGTTCTCCCTAATCCATGGCTGGTTTCTAAGCATGTGTATCAGCAACATGGCAGTACATTTCCCTCACTAGAAGACAGACAACGTTCCGGCCCTTAGTGTATCCCAGTACATGTGTTTGGAAGGACAGGTCCTTCACTCCTCCCAAGCATCTCCATATTTGTTTTTCTTCACTGAAAAGTAGAGGGAAATGAGAACACATTAACATGAGATATCATTCAAATGCCTTTAAAATGACACCATGTTTGTTCAATGGCAATCATTTACTAGGTTGCTAAGCTAATAGTAATAATATGTATATTAACTGGCCTCCTACAGATGGCAATGCACGGTGTAACAACAGATTACCATAGTCTGTTTTCATAAATAACTATGTCCTGCTAAGCCTGATAGCATGACTCACAAAATAATATGGGTCATTATAATCCTTGCTGAGGTCATTTCACATTGTAATGGTTCGTGATTTCATAAACTACTAGCAGTAAACTTTCTCTAATATTGATAATCTTCACATCTGAACAGTAAACACAATCCTCACAATCTTCTTAGTTTACATGTACTTCAGTATCCTAAATATGAGGCTTATCTCAGTTTTCATAATATTTGGGATGAGGTGCTGACATAGATAGATATTAGTATTACTATTCAGGTACTAATTATAATTATCTGACCAGAGACGGTTGTGTTCTAAAGTATCTTTGGCGCTGCTTCTATCCTAAAAAGAGCCACCTATCTTTGCACATCACACACTAGAATCTCTCAGCAACTCCAGTTTGAGCATTGAGTTTCTCACCATCTTTCTTCGGTGGTGCGGCAGCTTCAGACTCGGATTTGAGCAGAGTGTCGG
This sequence comes from Sardinella tawilis, assembly GCA_030264315.1. NCBI lineage: Eukaryota > Metazoa > Chordata > Actinopteri > Clupeiformes > Clupeidae > Sardinella > Sardinella tawilis. The sequence continues at coordinate 4,028,570 of JASCQY010000068.1, forward strand.
CCTTCTGCGTCAGTGTGACCTCGTAGTTCTCACGGTTTTTGCTGCGGAGCTCCTCGTACAGCACAGGCTTCCTCTTGGGCAGGTCATCGTCCAGGTAAGGCGCAGCTGTGTGAAGAGGAGTGGGACATGGAGGTGGTGTTCAGACAAAACTCAACTCCACCACCACAGCATCAATATGATGCTAATGAAATGACATAGCCATCCACTATGCTTCTAAAGCAATGGTTCTGTATCAATATCACCATCAGCCTGTGCCCTACGGTTTAAACCCTGGAAGACTTCACTGACTAGATTGGTTGGTCAGTTCATGCCAGTTAAAGGCATATTATGCAAGCCTGTAATTTTTTTTACCTTCCGAGTTCCCCCCACCAGTAATGATTTTAAAAGAAAATAGCAACAAGATTGTACATTCGCACTAATCCATATAGCTTAGTCTGCAAACCAAAGCATATGAACCACCGATGGTCATTTTCGTGGAATTACATTGACTAATAAGGTAATAAACACGATTTCAGCGTCATTCTAGCCTGGTCTTGACCAGCCCCTTGTTCTACACTATCATTTTGTCCAGAGGGTCTGGACTTTCATGTATTGAGAACAATTTCTTGCTGGAGGTGTTAACGTTCAAAAAGACTGGATCAGCCCTTGACTGATGACCTGTAGTATTCTTCCTTTGACTCACTCTGATAGCTAACTGGCCAGGAGATACATTTGGAGCTACGAAAAGAGATGAGAATCAAGCGGAATGGAGAAGGAAGGCTATGGTCTGGCTAGCGTCACTCTGGTTAGGTTTCATTTTTCGCGAGCTGAGTATGCCTTTAAGTCTTTAAGGGCCCAGGGCTTGGGGCTAGGGACGACATTGGGATATTCACAATGTGTTGATGCAGAAGCAGCCTTAGACAGCATTACCCTTTTTGAGCACACATACAGAATGGACTATTAGACAGTCATACAGAGCAAATTTGCTATGTACAAAACGATATGTCTACAGTACACCTACAAAATGAAACAATGCCTACACTACACAATGGACAAAATGACATGATGCCAACACTGGGTCAGCTTACCTTGTGGTGCTTCATCCTCCCTCACACCAGAGGGGGCTGACTCACTGAAGCTAGAGCTGAAAGGGGCAGGTTCGTACGAAGACTGAGAGGAGCTGTTGTAGGAATAGTCACTTGAATAACTGTAGGAATCCGGTGGAGGCTGGTAGCCCCTTGCTGGCTGTTGGGGCGGCTCAAAATTGGGCTGGTCCAGAGCTGGCTGGTTCGGATCCCCGAACTCTGACTGATTTAACCTGTGTGCAATGACATGAGACTCACTCTCACAATTCAAGGCAGGAGAGATTTTCATTCAAGCACTATAGAGAGGTCCAATGCACAAGTATATGCTTATGACAGTGGATTGTGCATCAAGATAATATTGGAGGTGTTTGAGTGTAACTGTAAATGTGGACACTCATGAGGAAGGTAGAAAAGAGAAACTTACTCAGGGGGAACGTGGCGCAGATGTCCCTGACGGAGAGCGGCACCCAGAGGTGAATTTTCAAGATTTTTGAACTTTTCTTGACAGACCTTCATGTATGACATCTTGCCGGTCATATAAGCCAACATTCCTGCAACTGAAAGTTCAGTATGTGCACAGATGTTACCACAGAGCAACACAATCAAATTGTATACTTGATATGTTGTAATTCAGCAATCATACTGCAGCACAATGGTCAACATGCATTTCCCTCATAGTCCAACACCACTTACGGGCCACTTTAGGTAAGGAGCCAAATCGTGGAGATGGTGCGATAACTCCTAAGCACAGCAAGAAAAAGAGGAAGAAACCACAGTTGTAATTTGCTAATTGCAGCAGTAAATACTTTCACCTTGATGAATATTTTCAGTATTCACTGTGAAATTGACATATGGCATACCTCTAGACACAAGCACCTGAGTGACAGCAACAGCGACGGCAGAGAATGGTAATGCTAGGAGGATAGACCGCAGCATACTTTAACATTCAAACAACTAACGATAGCTTTCTCATCAGGAGAACTAAAAAAAAACAGAGTTCTGGAGTAGGCTAATTTTAAAATGTCAGTGTACACAAGCCACACACACATAACACATACTTCTTAACATTGTATTTCATTTTCATTATGTTTCCATATTTGAAATAGGCCTGCACATTCAACAAAACTGTACCTTTGCCTGAAAATTAAATTATGAAAATTACCTAATTTAACCATCTCATGTGAGGTGTGAACTTGCACAACAGTGTTAATTACATAAATCAAGTAACGTTATTGTCCTAATTTCTTTTTTTTTTTTAAGCCAAACATTTTTACTGCAACTCACATCTGTACCAGAAGCTCTCCTGGTTGCACTCTCTGAAGACTCTCTTTTCATCATCAGTTGGGATATATCCAGCACCAACTGCAACAGATCCCTGAGACAGTATACAAGAAATTTTAGGCTAGCCAAACTGTCAGTTTGCAAAGAGGCTTTTTATTGTTTAGTCTAGTGCAATACAAATATGGCAAGAATCAAGTGTTTCGTAAAATGAGGTAGGGTCGGCCGAGGACTGGATGGGCATACTCGTTTGGTTTCGCTTTTAGTAGCTAACATTATTAGCTGGCGTAGTTAACTAAAATGAAGGTCCTTAATTATAAACAGTTGTGGAACAGCACAAGCTCTTTGTCAATGACCGCGTCAGGTCAGAGACTGCAAACAAAGCTTGCCATTGCATACAATTACAAAACAGAAGGAGAGCATGGTGAGCCAACAATGTTAACGTTACCTGGGCACCCCCGTGCTGTTGGGGACCTGGATATCCTGACGCTGTCTGTGACATATTTATGGCAAAAATCGTTTTACATAATTCAGGCAGTCTACAATCGTTCAGTCTTTCGATGAGCCATAACGTTAGTAAGTATAGCAATACATTTAAAGGTCTATCTAACTTCAGATCAGTTCACACTTGGGTAAATGACCTCCACCAGTCTAGTTCGTTAAGAAACCCGGAAGCACTACATCAAAATCCGGAAATGTTGACAACAAGCAAGATTAAAAGTCTTCCTCTTCACTCAAAAGTTTGAGGTGTAGGGGTGTTAGAGGTGTTTTGTATCTTTAGGCCAGTAACAAGACCTGAACCGACTATGGTCATACACACAGTTGTCGCTTTACAACAGTCTGTATCATATCTGATTATAATGTTCCTGATGCAGTTTTCACCACGTCTGAGCATGCAATCCTAAGGGTCAATGACAATATTGCATATATACCTAATTTGTTGCGCAAGGGTGCATTCTGCCATTTCAGCCTTGAAGCACTAAAACTTCAAACCACAAAACCTTCAAATTCTTCTTGCATTTGATGGAAGGTAATTAATATCCTGATGGACTTCTCATGGGAAATCCTATTGGCAAATCACGACTTGGCATATAGAATACTTTGGGTACAATAACCAATCATTTATTACTTTTACGTCAGCTCGTATGATTGACATATTACATACCAATTGAAAAGACGAAGTTATTGTGGGCGTACACAGACTCCACCAATGATGAAAATTGTAGGGTGGGACAATAATCTGCGAGTCTGACAGTGATGTTCTCCTATCAGAGATTGCAATTGACAATGCCGTCTGCTCGACTTGCTCCAATCTGACGGATAGGGAGGTGGGGACGTTGTCATCCGTCGAGTTTTAGGTGTTTTTGTAAAAAAGGAAAAGAACATTCTAAAAACGAAGTCTAAATAGGGAGGCTACCCCAGAGGCCAACAAATGTTTAAAATCATAGTCGTTTCCCGATTACAGCTAAGAAATAAATGTTATCGATATTGCGCGATTTAAGGACTTGAGCAACCAATACTTGCATCCATCAAGACGGCCAAAGCGCACTTTAAAATAAGGTAAGAACGGCCGATTTTTGAATTAGCTCAGGCCACCAACTAGGATTTTTTTTATAGCTAACGTTAGTCTTTCTGACTTAGCTAGCTTGGTAGTCAACAAACCAGCTAACCACTAAATCGAATTTGTCGAGTTGTGTTTAGTCTTCTGGGTTGTGAACATCAACAGTAAAACCTTTAAGGTCAGAATTTCTTTGCAGTTTAGCTTGGCAGTTAAAATGTTATTTATTTGATGCTCCACTTCACATTAGTTTTATTTGTGTCGTAAAAGCAGGCAGCTGGCTAACGCTAGCGAGTTTGTTATCCTGGTGTAGTGAGCTTGTTGAGCATGTTGCTAGCATGCTGTGCTTTGGACTCACTGTATGGGATGACTGTTTCTCAGTCAGATTGTCTGAGGATTTCTTTGGTCCCTGTTATTTCCCATTTTGCTAGCCTTGTATGTAGCCTATATTTGAACGTGGTGAAGTTGTTAATCTTTCACTTCGTCGTTTAGTCAATTCGACAAGCAATGATTTGTAACTGGGAAGGAAGTAGAGTTAATACTCTGCAAAGTAAGTTGGAATGTTGCTTGTAGCTAGCTTGCTAGTTAGCTTTGTAGCCACGACTAGCTCATGCGCTAACGTCAGGCAAATCCTTCCCAAAAGGTGCTTATATTCGTTAGCTAGATAACCACCTATCTAGATCGAATCCGGTAGGTTTTCCATGTTGATTGTCATCAAGCAAGAATATCCAACTTCAAAGGAACAGTTATTTTAGAGATTTTCTGTCTTTGCATCCAGATAACCAAGGTTAATCTCTAGATATTCATTCTCTTTTACATCTAATGTTATTCTAGATAACGAAACGTTAAGTGAACTATGTTGTGCTAATACTTGAACGGCTAAGTGTGGTCAAGATCCTCAGAAGATTCAGAGCATGAGACTGCGTGATGTGAAGTCTTTTCTTTACTCCCTAAATTAGTTGACTAATGCATGCCAAGTTGGGTAAGAACTTTTCATCCTTTGAGGCTTCAGGTAATGCTTGCACAGATTACATTTCTTGCTGTGTAACACTTGGATGTCTGGTTTGCCAGCAGACTGTCCCTGTGGACTAGTCTGTCTTCAACTCCACCCGACCATGGGCATTTCAAATAACTCCTCACGCGTTGCTTGATGTGACCTGCGACATAGATTATGTTGTTTAACACATTTATTGCAACCTTCCTATCGAATAGGCTACTCTGGGAAAGCCTTCTACGATCTTGAATAGGCAGAGCTGGAGGCGAGCTAGATTCTCGTAAAACATACTTTGTAAAGACAGACCACTTTCGTTTTGAGTCTGTGAACTCGTCCACAAATCGTCTCGTTGTAAATTTGTCCTGATGTGATCTCTGTGAGAATTAAGTAGTAGTAATATTTGCAGTACGCTGTATCCATCCAGTGTCCTACTATTGGAAACTTTCGATGTGGCTTTCAGTTGGAAGATGCTGTGGTCATTCGGCCCTTTTGGAAGCTAAATGTTAGCCCAAATTCTGCAGAAGTGATTACAGTAATAACACCTTGTTGTCATCAAATAGCGTCATGAAATCAGAAAAACATATTCTTCATGGAACAAAATACCACAGTTCATTAGCATTACCATGCTTCTGTGTTGTAGCAGTCTCTTTGTGGTAGGTCTATTGGTGCTATTCATTCAGCCTAATCAGAAATCTTAGTTGGTAATTGCTCTCTCTAACCAGCTCTCCCTCAGGTGTCTCTTCGGAAGCAAGGAGATTGAGTTCAGTAGGGGAAGTATCCCCTGGGAAATACATTGCCTTTTAAAAGGCTCTGATCCTTGCCCCCAGCATACTCCCTATATTAATGTCAGCCTTGGTTTTCCTCTCCTTTTTGTAGTGGGAAATCATAACAGTGCCACTAAATCACTGCCTAAAGAGCATCTTCTCCTGTTTTGTCGTGATGATTGATCAGCGGACTGTTTTCTTTCAAGATGTGCAATTACAGCTAGTTTAGAGTGCCTCTTTGCTGCTGTGGAACAGCTGTGCTTTTTTCCCCATTGGTGCGCCTCAGTCCGCATCCCTAGGCAGCCTGGGAACGGAACTAGCGATTTGTGGAAAAGCTCATAAGGCCCAGCATGTCGAGAGCAGTAGTAGAAAGGGAAGGAGGGAGGGATCGAGGGAAAGGGGGAAAAAGAGAGGGAGAGAGAGAATAAGTTTGATAGCTGGATCTCTCATGGTGCTGTATAATTCAGCGACCTCTCCCCCCTCCTTCCTTGTTCTTTTCCGTGGAGTCAGCTTCTATTTTCAGTGTCGCATCTGACAACTTCTGTCGTTCAGCTTCAGACGGGGGATTTTATCTGTTCAGCGCAGCGTGCCGAAAGACGCACAATGGGCAGTTTGTTTTTGGTTTTGGTCTGGCGGGCCGGGCCCGAAGTCTCTGGCCTTGCTGTCGAGCCCGGGGCCGCCAGTCAGTCTGCTGCTGTAGGTGGATAACGTATGTGTGTGTGTGTGGGCCTCTGGAACTTCAGCCCTTCACAGCTCGAGTAGCTGCATTTTTCCCTTTTCTGTTTCTTTGTTTTGACGGACAGAAACCAGCATTTGTGCACTGTATGCTGCCCTCTACCACTTTGCTGCCCGTGCACTCTGAGCACTCTCTGTCACTGTTTAGCTCCTGGGCCCTCGTGCCCTTTGCAACGTTGCATAATTGCACATTTGCTTAGTGATGTAAGACGGAGAGATCTAAATTGGCCGATTCTGTGTGTTAGGCTATCTGGACCGGAGTTGACATAGACCTACACGACAACATTTTCATACGCCTACTTTGGGGGTGGGAGTGGTTGTTGGTATTGGGGGGGGGGGTAGTTTTGTCAAACAGCCTCATGTTTGTAACCATTAAAGGCCTAAGCAGATGTACACAGACAGGCTAGACCACCACTGTTTGTTATTTGGTCTTGCTGTGGGAAGAAGCAAAGGAACGGTCCGATTTGCAGCATTTGTCTACTCTTTGTGAGTGATGGCAAGAAACATGAGGAGTTCATTGACAGTCATGTCCACACATCCCCCATATCCACTGGCCATCAGACTAAACCGAGCCACTAGGGATTAACATTAATGTTTGTGCATGCTGCGCTGTGTGCTTGTGTGTGTGTGTGTGTGTGTGTGTGTGTGTGTGTGTGTGAGGGGGAGAGAGAGAGAGAGTCTCTGTGTGTGTGAGTATGGATAGAGAGGGAATGATGTCTGCATATGTGTGTGCGTGTGTGTGTATGGTTATGGAGAGGTTGGGTGTATGTCTATGTTTGTGTGTGTGTGTGTGCGTGTGTGTGTGTGTGTGTGTGTGTGTGTGTGTTTGTATGTGTGTTTCGGTATGGAAACTGCCTATTTGTCTGGGCTTTTCAAAAGTTACAAGATTTTTTTTTGTCATCATAACTATATTTTCATTTTTCCACTTTGTGATTTTCCTCGCTGGTTATTTCTGTCTGCTTTTGCAAGGCTGTGAAAGAAAAACAGGAGGAGGGACAGTGAGACTGAGCTGAAGTTTGTTTACTTTTCCTCCCGTGGTGTTTAGAAAATAAATCGTGGCACTTCGGTACGTCAAAACAAGTGATGGAAAGGTGGAGGGGTGGGCTTGATGTGTGCGAGTGTATTTGAGTTTGTGGCGTGTGTATGTGCGTGGAGAGAGAGAGAAAGAGAAAGAGAGAGAGAGAGACACAGAGAGAGAGGAGGTGTTTCAGCATTGGTTTGTCTGTCAGATGGTGATACAAATGACTCCGCTCATCTCCCTCTCCCAGCTACACTTCACTGTTTGTTCTGATAGGTAAATTGCATTTCTCATGCCACAGTGTAGGAGTGCCACAACGAGAACACCACTCCATCTGATTGAAAGCCATTTGAGCCGCAGCTGCCTGGCCATCTCCTTCGACGCGTCTATTAAATGGTTCTCATTCTTTGTCATTTATTTAGACAACCCGACATTTTCCAATCGATAGAAGTAACACCTAGACAAACAAACCAGTCATTCTCACTCTGTGCTGTATGAGCCTCGTCGTCAATGGGATATAATGGGCACCATGGCTTCGACTCGAAAGAGACGCCACCACAGTGCTCTATGTATGGCATCATTAGTTTCTGTAGCATCACAAAACAGGAAACAATCCAAGACATTGAGGGAAAGGAAGAAAGAGAGAAGGAAAGAAAGAAAGAAAGAAAGAAAGAGAGAGAGAGAGAGAGAAAGAAGAAAAGTGATGAAACAGTGTAACAAAATAACGGTAACTTATATGATTTTGAGCTGCTATAGGCTTTTAAACCTGCATAGTCCACAAGGACAAAAACACAAAAACAGTGTAGTCATCAACCGTCTCATTGTATGGTCTTCATCCTGAGAGAAACTGCCTAGTTTCCACATTGCACATCAGGAGAGATGAGATGGGTATCAGCAGACATGCCAAACAGCCCTCCGGACGTCACCCTGCGGGAGAGAGAGAGACAGAGAGAGAGAGAGAGAGAGAGACCTCATCAGCCTCCCTCCCAGCTCATTCATCCTCATTTTAAACCTCTTTCCTTAAACAAACACAGCCACTGTGTATGCATGAGCTGAAGAGAGCATATCTTTTTTTTAGAAGGGTCCACAGAGCACGTCTTTGATAAGAAGACAGGGCTGGACACGCCAGTACAGCTGACCAGACCAGGCCAGACAAGAGCAGGGCAGAACAGATGTGTATTAGTCTTCACCTGTCTGCCACTGTGCTGTGCCATGCAGAAGCCCAGTGGTGAGTGTAGGAAGGAGCAAGGCTGCCAGGACATGCCAAAGAGAGATGATTATAAACAAAGAGGCAATATGAAAGCTTTCCATTCCACTGGTCTTCAAAGTAAACACGCGAGCGGGCCACGGGGGGG
>JASCQY010000068.1:4114727-4128061 GCA_030264315.1 Sardinella tawilis
TGGCGAGGTGTGATGACGTGGAATCCTCGGAAAAGTGGCTTGGAAGGATGCTTCCTTGACTTTGAGAAACAGTGATTATTACTGTTTACCCAGCATGCCTCCCTCGCTGCTCTCCATGGGATTGTCACCAAAGTCATCCTTGTACTGGTCATATTCCAGGTGGTTGGACTTGTCAGTAATCTGCCCACTGCTGGACTCTGGCTCCAGGAGCAGGTTGGAGGCGGACGCTCCATGGATGATGTCGTCTTCAAAGGCACTTGCTTCCCTCATCATCTCTCTGTCATCCATCCCAAAGTCAGCTAGAGGAGCAAAGGAGTTGGTTTATTGGATCAGAGGGTAAGCAATGATTTGTACTGGAAAGTGTCTGTATTGGTAGACAACTAAACGTGATGTACAGTGTACAGTATTCGTACTCAGACTAAAAAGAAACTAAAAAGAAACCGTAGCCCTCATTCAGTAGGTCTCATTTAGTTAGTGCTTAAGGGTAGTTAGAAATGAATAGGCCTATTGGGTGCCACCCATACCAAAGTCATTCTCCTGCAGCAGGTTGAGGTTGCCCACCTCCTCCCTCATGGTTATCTCCTCCACACGACTCTGATTCAGACTGAACTGCTGGGCCACATCTATGTCACTGCAGAAAGACACCAAACCATCCTGAATACTCCCAGACTACATCGCATCCACTACTAAAGCCTCTAAAGATGCACTGAAGCAAACGAAGGCCTACTATACGTACTCCAGGTCTGGCAGCTGGTCAAAGTCATGGAACTCCTCTGGCAAGGTGATGGCATTGTAGGCAGCTTCACGGTTCTCCTCCGGTAAGTCAACCACCCCTTCAATTGAAAATGTAACGGTTACTCAACAGTCACAGACATCCAGTACTGTTCAATACATGTTACCCAAAAATGCTCTGTGAAGAATTATTGTAAAAAAGTTTCTCAAAACAAACTCGGTTCTTAAAATTCCCATCAATGGCATAAAGGCACAACTCAAACTGAAGCTGTTTTCCTGAAGCTCACATGCTTCATAAATTTATATATGATGAAATCGAACATATGAGGCCGAGGAATTTTAACATACAGTACCTGGCCGGAATGCCATCTTAATCTTGATAAAGGCCTCATTACAGTCTGCCAGCAGATACTTGGCCTTTCTGTGGTAGATCCTCACCACACCGAGGAGTAAGTGTCCAGATGTTCGTAAAGCCATCTTCACCTAAAAATGCAATACGCAACTTGCTGATATATATTTGTCTTCAAGAACTCTTAAAGCCGGCCTTGTTATTTTATTTAAGTGACTAAAGGCTAGCCTCTGACTGAGTGTAAAATAGTTGTAAAACAGTCCAGAAAGTTTTTTTTTTTTTTTTTCAGAAAACTGTGTAAGAAAATTATCAGTTCCTCTAAAATTTATTGGTGAGGGCTATTTCAATACTCTACTATACCAACTTAATAACTTTCACAAGAGGAATGCACACATCTCCATTTCTGAAAATATATTATACAGTAGGATATCCAATGTCAAAGCCACGTTGTTGTGTCTTGTTATGTATCATGTGTGTCATGTATCATACTAATTCAGTGACACAGACTGATGGGATCCATGCAACAGGTACTCTATCAGGGGCCTCACCTTGGGAGAAATGATGCTCTCTACACTGCTCTCCAGGTTGCATTCAAACACGTGGGCCTTGGTCAGCTTCTTATCCCAGTGGGCCGCTAGCCAGATTTTGGCCAGCGGCCCACGTTTGCTGAGAACAAAGTGGGCGTAGAACATAGTCCTGGCACCTCAGACCACCATGGGGAAGGGGTGGGGGGCACCAAACCTGAGGAGTGGAGATGGCAAATGTGATTGCTTTATGCACCTCAACTGGCATAGTAAGATGACCTGAGTTCATTATGTTAAAGGCGGACTATGAGATCTTGCATGGTTTTTAGTGTGATTTCATTTCATCAAATCATAGGCATAGCTTGCTGCCTCCCCCTGAATAGGCCTACACTGTAAAAAGTCCTGTCTCTGGAGACAACACAGGGGCTGTAAAGCTCAAACAAACACTAGGGGCAGAGATTGTGCACCAAAACATAACAGGTCAGCCCGAAACCAACAAGATGGTTAGGGGAAAGGGTGGGGGTTAGTGAACATGCTATATGGATGGGGGCAGAGAGTAAAGTTATAGTAGGCTAGCGTAACTTTGAGAGTAGCACTTTGTTTTATGTTTTAGTGTTTAGATGGATGGATAGATAGATAGATAGATAGATAGATAGATAGATAGATAGATAGATAGATAGAAACATACATACATATATACATACATACATACATTGATACATACATACATACATTGATACATAGATACTTACTTTATTTATTAATCTCAAAGGAAATTATGAGAAACATGGACTGTCAAAAGCAGTGACATCGTGCAGGATCTCACAGTGCACCTTTAAAAGACTAACTGTTAGGCCAACTGCAACAGTAACCTTTACATTTTCACGTCATGACCCTAACTGTCACTAAAGGAGTGTTGACAACATTGACAAACTGGTAAAGACCACTATTTTAACTGATGATTGGCAAGCACTGGCGTTATTGTTTCAACGATAATTACATGTCATGTTATACCATCCTTGTATTATATGTCCTGAAAACCTGTATTATAGCACGACTCCATTTGGGCGACTGGCTGTAACTGATAGCCTACGCTATGCTACAAAATTTGACAGCAGACAAGCCCTCCGGCTGCGCCTGACACTTGGCAGTCATGTCGAGAGGTTGCACTACCGAATCGCACATTAACACCTCAGGCAACGACAACAATATCGGGCAAATAATATAGCCTTGGTAAGACCATCAGCATACAACACACTGAGATGTGAAATAGCAGAAAGCATTGTTTCTATATAGACACCTGACGTTATGCCAAAAAGCGGCGTAGCGCATAACATTATGTGAACACAGGCGACGTCAGTAAGTCATGCTGATATTAGGTTGGGGAATGTACGCAGAATTCAATGGCAAAATGATATCATAGCAGCCAAGCATGCAATTACACTTTTTATTGAATTATAAAGCAAAAGTCGTCGGCTTTACCCTTCCAGGCGGCCGTAACGTGGCTTGCTTGCCACCACCCCTCCTACCACTGATTCGCGAAAACAAACAAAATGGCGCTGTCTCTCTCTCCCTCTCTGCCCGCCGAAAGAGGGTTTGAATCTACAGGATATTTATGGTCAAATGTCATACCAGGGTAGGCGTGGCAGATATATGCACTGTGCATCTGAAAAGCATAATATTGGTTGGTCCCGTCTAACAAATCAAATGCATAATTCGAATTGTGTCCCTCTTGTGTGTGTGCGTGTGTCTGGGTATGGGTGTGAAATGCGCAGGGGGAGGAAAATGTTTGCAAACATGGGATAACTCTAAGCAAGGCCTACTGTATCTGCTTGCATTCAATGACAAGTGGCATTAAGTGACAACAACACAACTGGCACTTTCATTTCGCAGAGCGGATGGAACACAAATGGGAAGGTTCGAAATTGCAACAAAAGTAACAAAGTTGTAACATATTGTAACTTGTAACACAGTTAATAGTTTAACTGCGCATCATGGGTTAGATTTTTTTTTGCAATCGCTGGGCCAAGACGCTCTTTTATTTGTGGCAAATGTAGGCCTATAATATTATGATCAGCTTATTTATTGGTTGAAGGTAAAAATATTTTGACTCAGTGCTAAGACCTTATACATTTATACACATTTTTATACATTGATTAAATGGTCTATACTAACTGCAAGCTTAAATGGCCTTTGCGGAAAACAAGTCTGTTGCTCTTCCCCTCACATTGTGTTAGTCCAGGGGTGGCACATCATGTGATGCCATCAGCCGATCATGTGGAAGATCATCAGACGTAAACCATCATGCCCTGCCATTTCATCAGTGCAGTTTTGGGATTGGACTGTGTTTTCTAGATTCATCATTAAAACATCATATAGAAGTGAAATAAATTTCTGCTTCTAAATGCAGATGTTGTTTTGGAAAACAAATAATACAATTCCCTCTCATTTCATTGCCTTTTCATCAGTAGCTTTGTGCAGAGAGAGCAGTTTCTGAAAACTGTATATTGCTCTCAAGAAGACATCGAAATAAGAAAGGGTGCACATTTCTTAAACACAAAAGACAGCAAGTGCAGAACAAAACTGGAACAGTATTTGGTGAAACATAAAGACCTTATATTGTCCCTGCTACATAAATGAAGTCTGCATGGGGTCTTTGTCTGCTCTGCCCTTTCCCTGAACATGGGGACATTATCTGCTGACGATGACAAAGCAGATTCCAAGGGACAGCTTGTAGTGGTACAACCACTGCCACAAAAAATGGCAGGGGCTGACTTAAGGAACAGCCAGAGCCTAAAAAGACAATAAATCAAACCAGATTCACAATCTTCACCAAGTTTATCGGCAATTGAATTGACAGGCTCTGTCTGTGTCGACGCAATTAGTCCTGCTAGCTTGTCTGACCTTTCAGTTCAGTCCCACAAGTTCGCTTCAGTGGCTACAACTTAAGTGCAGCTGTATATCAGGCACTAGAGCACTTGTCATAAAGTATGAGCACTTTCATTTAGCGTGACCTTTTCATGTTTTTTTTTGTTTTGCAGTCAGAGAAAATAAATATTTACAATAAATAAATAACCCTGAAAATGGAACCATCCATAAAGTATAGCTCCTAAATAGTCTTTCACAGCTGTTGTAGTTATCGTTGAAGTTGTTTATTAGAAATGTGTGGAACATACAGTATATCACAATGATACATTGTCTTTGTAAGAAAAGAAAATTCTAATTCATCTTGTCAACAATAATGACCTTACAAATTGTTCCTTTTTCTTTTGTATACATGAATTCATTAATTATGAAGCCAAAAGTGTCCAAGAGTTAGGCTACTGTCTGTGTCAGTAGAGGACAACAGTGTGATTACAGGCAACTTGCCAAACACCAATGGTCGGGATCACACTTCTCCTGAAACTAGGCTGACTTTTACACACAAAAGCATTATCTTGATTGCCTTGCACTTTCCAACTTCAGGAGCCCCAGGGATGTGCTTTTTCCACCAATGTTCCAAACGTAGACTAACTGATGGGCTGACGCTGGTGAGCCATCCGCTACAGTTTAAAATGTCACCCAGTAGTCCTACTCCCACCACATGCTGACTGTATGTCCGCAGCGTATGTAAATGAATGCTCAATCACTGCCCACTTCTCACAGGAGACAAAATGTATGGGAGCACATTGTATGGGGCCAGAATGAATGAGAGGTAGACGGAGAGAGGGACCGAGAGGAACTGAGCAACGGAGGGGGAGAATCTTTTCAGTTCTTTATGAAGCCAACAATGGCCTTTGTCCACAATCTCCCACCATTCTTATTGGGGTTACAAGAAGGAGGGAAAAGGGGGTGGAGGTGGAGGGGGGGGGGTTCTCCATAGTAACAGTGACAAAACACGTTGGTTCCAGTGTTGGCAAGGAGGGCGATGAGAGAACAAGCTAAAGAAGTGCTCAGAGACCTAGGTAGCAGGACAAGCTGAAAGAGGGATAAAGACAGAAGGAGAGAGGTGCCACAGGAAGTTGACAAGAAAGAGTCGCGTGATGGGATGAAAAGATAGAAAGGAAAGAAAAAAAAGAAAGAAAAAAAAAACAACTTAAGAGTTTTAAGTCTGACCAAAAACTGACAGGAACACAGTGACTGGACAAGTCTACTGGGACAAAAACTGAAAAGAGAATACGCACATGCACACAGCCATATGCATATTCATTCCCTGACCGAGTGTCACCCACAGCTGTCACTTGGGAGAAGAGAGAGACCCTCAGAATGAATCCGGACACGCAGTGCGAGGACATGCTGTCCACCATGGTCCTGGAGAACATCAAAAACAAACTTTTGCATGCGTTTAGGGCGACGGGAGAGCCTCGGACTCCCCCAGAATGCTCAGGTGCCTCTCCCACCTGCATTGGGAGGAATTTGCAAGCCAATGAGGAGCTGAGAAGAGCAAAAATTGATGGAGCCATTAGTTGGATACGATCTGAACTGGTAAGACATTGTCACAATTTAAAAACCACCTGTCTGAGTTAACTTCATACTTCTAAGTGCTACATGTGAGAGATGTGAACCTATGCTATTAGAGTATTAACAATTCTGGTCTGGAGGTATTGATTTTAAGTATGTTACATACTATTTTGAGTATTTGATTTTGTGCATCTTAATTGAAATGTTCATGCCATGAATTTTGATAAAGCAGTAAGATGGGGTTTTGCTGGGCGCCTGACTAGCTGTTTAAGGGGGGTGGGGTGAAGGTGGCTGAGCTGCTTCTGTGGGGTTGGTTAGGCGTGAAGTCCTGATTTGTGTTCCTGTCACTGGCATTTAGCTGGAGATGCGCTCGCAGGACCGGCAGCTGGCCCAGACTCTGCTGGGGCTCAACAGCGAGATCCAGAGGCTGCGCAGGGAGAGCTGCTGCTCCACGGCTCCCGACTCAGAGGGGGGGCCAGAGCCGCAGACACAGACACAGACACAGACACGCTCACCCAGCCAGGAGTGCACCCTGCAGACGGTACACAGAGACGAGAACTAGGAATGAGATACTGAAAATAAGGTGAAGGCACTAGATTGAAAAAGAGATGTGAGGTGTGGTTTGGTAAAGATGTGTGTGTATGTGTGTGTGTTTGTGATTAAGTGTGTGTGTGTGTGTGTGTGTGTGTGTGTGTGTGTGTGTGTGTGTGTGTGTGTGTGTGTGTGTGTGTGAGAGAGAGTGTGAGTGTGTGTCTGTATGTGTGTGTGTGTGTGTGTGTGAAAGAGAGAGAGAGAGAGCACATGAAGGAGGAGGGAGGGCAAAAGATGGTGCGTTGGCAGCACTGACCGCAAAGTGCCCCTTTGGCAGCGCCCAAATGAACTGGAAGAATGCTTTGCGTCAGAGCGCCAACATGCCTCAAAGGGCACATGGTTATGGAACCTTATTGTTAACCTGCCCGTGCTCCTTTTATGGGACAATATGTTTGCCCACCCATCGGAGCAATTAGTGAACTGTGGACAGTTATGCGGAAACCATTCTGTCTGGACACATCAGGCATCTTAAGTTGCTATTGTACTGTGTCTGTTGCTATCTGCTTTATATGAAGACAAGAAAATGTGTCTGTAATTGCTGTACAATTACATGTGAATTGTATTAGGAATGTTGTAAATAAATGATGGGACTAAAAAGGACAAAGTTTATGTTAAAACACAGACACAAAAGTTTATTTTGTGCAACAGGGCATCTCAACAACAAGAAGAAGTGGCAGTGAACACATTGTCCACCTGTCCTGTGAAACACTTCCCACCGTGTCCGAAAGCAGGTTGTCATCGTACATAATGGATTAACTCTTTGCGGCGGACAGCATAGGCTACACACAATGTCCATGTCCCGGGGGGAGAGCAGCCTTTCAATGAGAACGGATCTGACATGCTTTTATTGTCACTGCTATGTCTGTGTAATGGCTTCTTTCCCTCCCTGCATGTCCCATCTTTGCATTGCAGGGGAACATGATACTGGCTGGACTAGGCAGCTGTATAACCTCTACAATTACTGTCAATTTAACATCCAGGGGCTTCTTGCACTGTAAGGCTGTTGGGATTCTATCTTGAGTCGCTCAAACAATGAAGCATTTTGTCACGGGACACAAAGCATGATGCAATTAACATGTCACCCACCACCCCATCCATCCTCCCCAACATCACCCCCACCTCTTTGTGTGCATGATTCAGTGACCATTAGAAGGAATTTGACTGTACAATGTATGGATTTGACATGTTGGTTACGTAAGGCGGCACCGAAACATGAACATACAGTATTTGTTATTGTCATACTATGAATGTATGTTATGTAATAATCGTTACAGAAGCATGTATCCTACATGGCATGAATTAATTATTTCTCTTCTCCTCTATTTGAGGTTGTCACATTTACATGCATCCAAAATAAAAAAAAAAGAAACAAACATGTAACTGTTTGAGATTAAAAAATGCAAACTTCTTTCTATTTCTTTCAGTTCCCAATTGCAAACATTACATACTGTACATACTAACAGAGGGCCAACAGGCAGTTTTCTTCAGCCTGTTATCATGAAGACAAACAACACATTCTATCAAATCACAGATTATACATGAGCCGCCTCTTCAAAGTGGCATTGTCATAGTCACCAAGGATAAAACAACATAAAAGAAAAAATTCTCTTTACCCAGATGTGACTTACGGTAGATTAGATCTTCCATCTAATTTAGTGCACACAACATAATCTTGATTACGTCCCATCAGATGAAAGATGATGCATGAAAAAGTCTTGAAATAAAAGGTGACAAGGTAGATATCAGACAAACAAAACACACCTTGATGGTCTTAAGAAGTTATCAAATTCACCTCTGTCTCGGTAATATAATATAATACCAAATATGATGATACTGATGAATTTTCTGGCAGAGTAATTGTGAAGATGTATGTGTCTGGTGTGGCGAGATGTTCAGGGCAGAGAACTGCGTCTGCTGAGTTGACGTTTTGGTGGAGAGCTCCATAGCGAGCATGGCAAGCAGGGGGTGTGACGGGGATACAGGCAGGGGGCAGAGGGGAGGTAGCAGTCGAGCTCTCCAGAGCTGGACAGAGCACTGCCCGAATCCCAGCTTACCTCTTCGTCCCCCTCGCTCTCCTCACTCTCCTCCTCCTCCTCCTCCTCCTCCTCCATCACCTCCTCCTCTTCCTCTTCCTCCAGTTCCAATTCGGCCTCGGCACACTCCAGTTTCAGCTCCTGAATGCCAGCATGCAGGTCCATAAGCTGGCGGATGAGCACCTGGTCCTGTGACCGCATCTCAATCTGCAGAGACAGACACAAATAACATAGTAAAGAAAAGAAAGAAAGAAAGAAAGAAAGAAAGAAAGAAAGAAAAACATGGTCACAGCCATGGATCTAATGAATGAGTAAACACTAGACAAAGAGGCAAGATTAAATCAGCCCGGTAATGTGACAGACTGGGCCAGTAACGGAGAAAAAATGAAAGAGAAACTAAAGGAATTAGACAGTTTACAAAGTTCATGTCCTTTTACTGGAGCGAGACCAGTGTTGAGACCATTTTCAGGCTGACAATACCTTTTTCAGATGCAAATCTTTTTTTTTTCCTCCCTTGCATTCTTCCTTTTTTCATGGTGGCTGAGGCTGTCTAATTGCTTCTATTGTCAGAATATAATATCCTGAATAAGAGGGAGCTCAGTAAACTGAGTTTGTCTCAGTCTGAGGAATGTTGGAGTAAAAAAAAGTGACAGAAGGAGACCTGAATCTCAGCCTTGCTTAATTGCCCTGTCTCACAAGTCTGAGATGTGGAGTACAATCTCTCTTATGCGGTTGCCCAGATCAAAATAACTCTGTACGTATGTGTGTTTCTGTGTAGTGTTTGTGTACATTTTCAGTGCTGTGCATGGGTGTGTGTGAAAGAGAGAGAGAGAGAGAGAGAGAGAGAGAGAGAGAGAGAGAGAGAGAGAGAGAGATAAACAGCAAAGGAAGAGAAAGCAGAGTTTGTGTTTGAGTCTCATTGAAACAAATTTAGACTTACACAAAACTTGTTTTAAGACATGACAAAATAAGTACTTTCCCTCACTGTGAAACCTCTCGAAGCCAAAGCTCAAGGCTTGATCAGGTGCCATATGGCTGTAATTGGTAGCACTTCTACTTGGGCAGAGTCATAAAGGATACTCAGAGTGCATTCATCAGGGGAGAGAAAGAATGAAGCCGCTGGCAACTAGAAATGAAAAGAATGGCTCTGAGCTCAAGTCCTGAAGCTATGTATGTTTTGGGCAAATTCTTCTATTTAGAGAAGAAAGGTTTGAAACATGTTGCAAAGAACAGAACTCTATAATAACCAGAGAGGGGGGGATTGAAATGATGAGATTTTACAATCTAAACATGTTATTTCTTGTTTGTTTGTTTATTTATTTATTGGTGTAATACACTACAACCATTACCAGTACAGAAAGAGCGAGAGCTGGAAAATGCGTCTCCACAAATCAAAACTGTCGTTGTTCACAATAAAATAAAGTTGAATTATCACAGCACTTAATATTCTACCAGGAAAACAGCCAATTTTTAAGATTCAGTCAGTAACTGGCATGAATAGGTTTATTTCAAGCCAACATGCCAGAAAGCTTGGAGACAGACAGGCGTTTACAGACTAAAACTTTATTCGACTGACAATAACTCAAGATTGATTGCCTCTGTCTGTTTAACACCTCAAACACAAACACACAATTGGCCACTGTCTTTATGAGTCTTGTGGCCTTGAGAACGGAACAAATCTTCATCCTTACAAACTTATTTTCAAAACACAACGGAGGGGGGAGATTATTTATTACCGTGACATAATAATCACAAAATAATTTAATGTCTGCCAAGTATTAATCGGAGACGGGGTAGGAGGGATATGTATGTTTAACCCTTCCATTGTATCCTCAAGATTAATTTTATCTCTCTAACACAGATAAGAATTGAGTATGACCTGTTGAATGTTGTTGTGTGAGTTGGCCTGACCTTTGTCTTACTTTCCAGAATAATCAGTAAATCAGTAATAATCAGTAAAATAAAATCAGTAGGAAATCACATTAAGGCATTTCAAGTAAAATAAATGAAATGAAGATATAATTTGCAGCCTACCATCAAAAATAAATGATTTTCAACATTAAAATACTAGTTGTATTGCTGGATTGGGGTATACTGTATATAACTATACAGTATATAGACTATAGAGTATTTTCCAAATAGGCCTACATTTATCACTTGATGACCCAACAGTAAAATATAACGTTAAGGTAAAATAGGCAACGCAGAAAAAAATATAGCACCTAAATAGCAAAACTATGTGATATAATGATGTACTATGGTCACTACTTAGCACAGGCATTGAAAAATATCAGATAACAGTAGCAATTCGTTTCTGTACTAGCAATAAGTTTCTTCAATAAGCCTTACCAGTTCCTTCCTCAACCAGGCCAGGGAAGTTTCAATGTCCAGCCGATGGGTGTGTGACTCCTGTAGGGGGATACCCTCACTTGGCTCTTTCTCGGCTAAACATCCTCTGCTCTCCATGTCCTGGTTAGGCACGGCTGCCGCAGCCTTACAGGTGTCAAAGGTGGCTTCCCTGCAGGTGAAATCTCTCAGCCTTGTCAGCACCAATTCCATTGTAGCTCAAGCTTTGTCTTTTTTTCCTGTTTGTTTGTTTGTTTGAGTTGGATTGGATTAATTCCTTAGGAGTCAGCAGAAGAATGGAAGAATTTGGTCTGATCCTATCCAGTTGTGTGCTTAATTGGGTCTAAGTTCACCTGTGTGTCAGCTGTAGCGAGATACAGCCTTGTCTGAGACTCCTGCTCCTCCCGAGAGTTCCTTATTCACTGAGATTTGGACAGCGCAAGGGTCTAAACTTAAAGAGCGACCCCTCATCTCCTCCCTGTGTGTGTGTGTGTGTGTGTGTGTGTGTGTGTGTGTGTGTGTGTGTGTGTGTGTGTGTGTGTGTGTTACGTCAGTGTGACGTAAGCCCTACCTATTGTTTGCCCAAGTGACCTATGCTTGTTTACCCCTTTGGGGCCTTTCTTGTCTTTAAACAAACAGATGTCCCCTCAAGGGTAGAAAAGGGGAGAAACTGGACATGCAGTTGCCACGGATACTTCCGTTGTGTCCGAAAAGGACTGGATGGCATGCCGGAATGTTCTTGGCTCACTCTTATGACAGGCGGAGCAATTAAGAGACATGAGGATGGCAGATTGTTCCTGATCTAGCTAAGTGCCTATAGGAACTGTCTGTGCATTCTACCTTTTTACACCAACACACACACACACATACACACACACACATTCAGACTTAAAATACAGAATGATGACTTCATCAATCCCCAGGTCTTTCATGATGTACACACTTAGTCTTTACCAGACCCAAAGAGTCGTGGGAGCTGGGTGTTTGTCTTGGTCGTTAAAATGGCGGCATCGCTTTTTTGGCCTTAATCTGAGTGTGTCTCTTTCTCTCTTTCTCTCCTGCGGAGGCACTGCACAGCAGCAGCCATGTGTGGCTAACCGTCTGCGAGGCGGCACATCTCCGGCCTGCTGCCCCTGGCAACCAAACTCAAACGGACAATAAATCCCGGCACAGGATCAGAATAGCCTGACGGCACTGGCCTACTGAGGCTATATTTAAACTTGAATTCATTTGCCGCTTTTGGGCCCAAATGGCAACGATGGAGGGCTGACTGACTGGATGTGATGTCACCCATGTACCAACAGGATGAGTTTTCGTATTCAACAAGTGGGCCTCATCAAGAGCTGGTTTATCCAACAAGAAATGTTTCAGTGACAGCAGTGATAGAAATTGTTAGGCTGTATGATATCAATGTTGTATATGTTTTACTTTTCTCAGTTAAACAGTGATATGATTGTATTTACTGAAATACTATTGAAACAATACATAGACCAAATGTAACTGTCATATGACCATAAGTTTAAAAAAAATGCTATAGTAGTGTTAGTTATAGATAGAGGTTATATTTTTATTACAAACATTAGAAACTCAGATAGCAGCTGCTCCGGGTTGTTTGTTCTCATTTAAAATGCAAGGAGGGGAAGGGGAACATGTGTACACTTCACATCATTCATATTCTAAAGGCCTTCCCAATCCCTTGTCAATTTTTGGTGCCCCCTTGTGGTGTAAAAAGGTTATAACACTGACACTATAACACTATAACAAGTGTTTTTACCTGTTGGCCATACAGTATGTTTGCTCACTGCCAACATTCTTGGAGCAGCTTGAAAACAAATAAAAGCATTCAACAAAGCAGGTATGAATCTGTGATCAAATTTAGCCTTTACACGGAACACATCATGATCATCATGAAAATAATAAAACATGTATTTCATTAATGATCATAAAAACAGTTATATTAGTGTTAAGAAAACATGTATTTTCTTCTGACCATAATGAGAGGAAATATTATGTACACTGCTTCTTTCACATAATCTAAACTGCGCCTCCCTGTGGCCATATTGTGTAAGATGGGCAAACTCTGTCCAGGATACACAAGGTCAACACACAACAAGGAATTCTACTTAAAAACATTGATCAGAACGCTATAATATAAATGACTCTTTAAATTTTGCATCTGACACCAAATTCTGGAAAGGAACACTCTAAAGCAGAGCCCAATTTGCACAGCTGTACCCCGCATTTCAAATTAGACAAGATTTAGGGTGTATGTAAGATAACAAAGTAAGAAATTTAGTTGGGGGGGGGGGGGGGGGGGGG
>JASCQY010000068.1:4262488-4275274 GCA_030264315.1 Sardinella tawilis
GTTTGGCTCAGTTAATTAACTCGAGGGGAGATGGAAAATTAACATATTTCCAAAAATGGTGGAGTGTTGCTTTAATAATCAGCAAGCTGCATATATATAGAGAGAAAACAGTGGTGAACCCATCTACTGAGGTATCCCTTCAGAAATAGACATAAACAGGTCCACTGTATTGGATCGCTCTCTCTCTCTGTCTGTCTGTCTCTCTCTCTCTCTTTCTCTTTCTTTCTCTTCAAAAAATGAAGCTTCAAGGCTAACATCAAGAGTGGGCGATCCAGCACCATTAGCAGGAAGGTCCTGCTTTCTTGCAACGAAAAACTTTTCTCGTTCCCGAGGGCGATGTATGCAGCTACTGCATTCTTTTGATTCGATGCCTGTTTTGTTCTGTATAACCCGCCCCTATTGTTCAGAACGGGTCCCAAAGCTTCCCAGAGCTGGTAAAGGCAACAGGCCTGTAATTAAATCAGAAATCAATTCAACAAACAATTAGCTTGGCAGAGGCGCATTTACTTATGCCGTGACAGTGTGGTGGGTGTTAAAAAGAAGGGGGTGGGGGGAAGTTTGAGGATGACTCACTCTCAGTACAGTCATGTTTTGTAATCTTTTCTTACCCCCCCCCCCCCCCAAACACACACACACACATACACCCAATGTTTGTTTTTCTGGCAGGAGAGGTCACAGGAAAGGAGAAGTCATGCCTTCAATACAAATCCTTGAGAACATACATTACGCGCATCTCCTCGGGGGCAACTGAAGTGCACAAGTAAGTAGGTGTGTGAAGAAGACGAGAAGTTCAAACATGGTACACAAGGTCACTCTAACGCCGTGGCGTTTCTGTGCAAATGTCCTTCCACATCTACATCTACATCTACATCTGTTCGAGCCAAAGTGCCTGTGGAGGGAGAAAGAATACTGTACTCCTCCCACCCACTCACACCAGCATGTCCCTCTACTGCGTCTCCTCCGCTCACAAACACTCAAGCTAAGCTGACAAAATCACTTGTTTCTCTCACTAAAAGCCAAATACTGTTGTCAGATTTGCAGTCAGTGTCTTGCTGTAGCTGGAGTGAATCTGTGTGTGTATCTAATTTTATTTTATTTTTTTCCCGGGGGTCAGAGGAAGTTCACACGCACAGTGGAGGCATGGACTGTCCCTAGTGCACTGGAATGCACCTGAACAGACTGTGTGTGCCAGGCTTGCTTGCACCACACACAAAGACACACACACACACACACACACACACACACACCTATGCATACACCACACATATACACACAACCACAGCACAGAAGCAAACTGTCAGCTATGTAGGTCGCTCTGGAGGGGGGCTTCAGCTAAGCTACCTAAACGATAAATATTAATAACAGGAAGTGCATCTCCACTCTGGGGAGCGTGTCGCCTGGAAAACACTTCCCCTCCCCTCCCCTCCCCACCCCACCTCACCCCTCTCCTCCCTTCCCTTCCCCACCACCACCCAACTCAATTCAGCCCGCCCAGCCTTCACCTCCTCATCATCAAGTGCATCAAGTCTGTTAGAGCCCTCCGAGTCTGTTTTTATCACCATCCCTGAGAGAGAGTGTGTGTGTGTGTGTGTATGTGTGTGAGAGAGAGAGAGAGAGAGAGAGAGTGAAAGAAAGAAAGAGAGAAAGAGAGCCCTAGTCCAGCACATTTTCGGCCAAATAAGAGGTTGGTCCTTTTTATAGTGCCGACCATAAAGGAATACAATGATTTTCGATTCCCAGTAAAAGCCGTGGCAGTTAAAGAAAAAAAAAATCGATGAAAGAAATAGAGAAATCGAGGCATGAGTGGAGGGGAAAGGCTGGAAAGGGGGTGTGTATTTGTTCTGCCGCTGACTAATTTGTTCGCTTCCATGTGGCAGCTCCAGCGAAATGGGTCACCTGTTCAAAACGCCTACTCTGAACACACAAATGAAACAAACAGAGACAAGTAAAAATCAAAAAAAAAAAAAAAAAAAAACAGGGAAAAAACAGAGGGGACGGGAGAAATAGAAGCAACTCGTGGCCCACGCCTAAATGCAAGGTACAAAATGTCAGACAGAGAGAATGGTCAGAGAGGACAAAGAACTACAGGAACAGAGAGGTAAACAAACTAAATTAAAAATAAGCCAATCTTCAGTGTACGTGCGGGAACTAGTAGAACATTGTACTCAGCACAATGTACCTTTAGGAGAGGAGGGGGAATAACAGGGAACAAGGAAAGAGCTTTGCAGCGCTAAAATTAGTTGATGCTCTAAAAGTCTTTTTGTAGATATATCACCAAGAAGACTTTCTTCATCAAAAAACAAAACAAAACAAAACAAAAACAAATAGCAGATGTTTAGTACTCTTTTGAGTCTTTGATCTTCATCTTTCCCTCATTAAAAACTCAATTTCTTTCATCTATCATCAGAGCCAGGGCTAATCCAATGGCACTGTAAAGAATGGAAGAATGTGAACATTTCAAACCCAGTCATAAGCGTCAAGTGGTTTCTGCATAGAGAGCTGATGTCTACGGGTTTCTGAGATATAGAAAAACAGCCACAAGAATGTTAGTTAGTTTAACCTTGATGATTTAGTCAGGTTAAGTGTGTTCAGTCAGGTGGAAAAGACAGAGAAGCTAGGGACTATCGGGCCCAGTAGCAGGACAGAATGGGTGTGTGGCTTTTGGTACTAAAATTGCACCAGTTCCCCATGAAGGATGCAGTTCAAGTACTACTCAAGCCCAAGTCTTCCAGCCGGAAACTCAACACAGGCTTTGGTCCAGACTCCAGAGCTCTGGCAACAGCCAAACCTGGCTTAACAGGGCCCAGGCTGACTCAATCTGCCACATGCCAATGTTAGCACTGGCACAGTAAGGAGACGCTCTTCTTACTGGGCACACATGCCATAGCGGTGCCCACATAACACCTGGAGTGTAATGACACCAATCACATGCCCGGCTTGAACATAGCCAATTTCACCAACCCACACCATGCATGAGTCACCACAGTTTGGCCCATGTGTGTGTGTGTGTGTGGTGTGTGTGTGTGTGTGTGTGTGTGTGTGCATGTGTGATGTAGCCTACATGTGTGTGCATGTGAGAAAATGTCCAAGTTTGTAAGAATGTGCGTGCAATATTTTGCATTATGAATTATTTTCCCCATTGTTCAGGATCTATTCATTGTGTGAATCATCTTGCATTTGCATGGCACCTCTCTGAATCTATTTGGGTTTCTTCAGGCAAAAATAAATCAAAATAAATCCAAAGCAACCACAACGGATACAAACTAATCTGAAACCTTGCAGCAGAAAATGACAGGATTTCATTCTTCATTAGGAATGAGGAGGAAGAATGAGCTTGTCTTTGCGGATCACTGAGGGCCAGGTGCTAGCTAGCTCTCTGCAGACATTTTTTTTTTTCTGACAAGCCGAGTATGAAATCAAAAACCTCAAAAAAAAAGAAAAAAAAAAGACAAGAAAAAAAAAATCAGCTCTCAAAATAAGACACTCTGAATAACAATCAGAAACAAACACCAAAACCATTCTTTCAACAGTAGAGACAAAAAAGGAGAGAAACCAACACGATTAGCATTAATGCAAGCAGTGAAGCATTACAGAAAATGACAGCTTGCGTCTAAGGGGTGGACAGTCACTGGCTTCAAACTGATTTGAAATGGTGGGCTTCAACTGAAACAAAAGCAGGGAGGTGGACAGAGAGAGACCGGTGATGCGAGGGTGGTGTAGAGAGAGAAGAGAGAGAGACAGAGAGAGAGAGGGAGGGGGGGTGAGGTGAGGTGAAGTAGAGGGTGCAGCTGATAAGGCTGTTAAACTGGGGACGCAGAGGCAAAGTGAAGTTAAACCACAGACACAGAGGGAGAGTGAGGAGTTGACGGCGGACAGAGATTGCGCAAGAGAGAGAGAGAGAGAGAGAGAGAGAGAGAGAGAGAGAGAGAGGAAAGACGACAAGATGATAATGTGGGAGGACTGAGGAACTGGGGGATTTAAAGCTGAGCAAGACTGAAAGAGAGGGTGAGAGACAGAGGGAGAAAGAGAGAGAGAAAGAGGGGAAGATTGGTGTTGCGGAGGTGTATTGTCTTCATGTTGTTTTATCAGTAGAAGGGGCGGTATTGACATGGACTTGAGTGTGCATGGAGCTTGTGACGGATCACCTGTCGCCTGCCGTGCTAAAGTTCCTGGATCAGTAATTGGTGCTACAGCTGGAGATCTTCATCAAGGTGGAACACAAGACTTGATGGAGCTGTGACAACTTCGTCAACTATTTAGAGAAACCACACTCACATTAAGACTCTCTTTTTTCACCCTACTATCTTTCTTTCTGCCTCTCTTTCTCTCTCACGCACTCTTTGAATCCTCTCTTTTTTTCTCCTCCCCAGAGTGGCTCAAACGCTTCATCTTTCCGTGCCCAACATGCAATTACAGCAGTCGCTGTGGGGCATGCACATAACCTGTGGTCGAAAGACTGTTGCCGCGCATTCGTTAAGGTCGTAGTCAGTAAAAAGTGAAACCGCATTCTCGAGCAACAACACGTCAGGTCGTTTTTAAACCGAACCGACAGGGAGTAGAATCGGAGCGGGGAGCACACCCTGTGTGGTGTGCCAACTCACCTGGGGGGACTGTCAGACAAGGGACCGACTGTTTACTCCTCTTGTCAGTATAATTACAGAGGGCCTGCGCCAATCTAACACAGTTTATGCAATGAGACGAAATTAAGACGGTGGAAAAAGTAAACAGAGTCCTTAAATATATGGCTAACATATAGACCGTTTCCTGTTTTATATTCTATATGTTATGTTAATGTAACAGGAAGTAGTTGGGGACCAAGATAGAATGTTCAAGCATTGCTTTGTCCAGCTATGGAGCTAGAACCTGAAATGGTGGGGTAACCTCGGGTCTCTGGGAACACATTCCATTCCATCATTTCAGTTGCCTCCTATGATGTCTATATACTCGGGGGGGGGGGGGGCAACTACAACTGTCTCTATAGGAAACAACACATATTTCCATGGTGTAAGTATACAGTCACAGTAAGTTCATAGGGTGAGTATGTAATGACTGTGACAACTGCAGCATGCCGCTGCTGCAATGCTTGCTCCAAAAAAATGCAGAGACAGCAAGAGCGAGAGTGAGACAGCAAGTAAAAAAAAACTGAAGAGTTTATGTGTAGACATTTTTGATAAATTGCAGATGCCAAGCTGAAATCCAGCTCCGGGTATGATGTCAGAGACAGAGAGAGAGAAAGAGAGAGAGAGAGAGCAGCATTCCGGAGAGTTCTGTACATGTCGTGACTCCGCGGGACCTGGGCTCGCTCTCTGATTGGAGCTCCATAGAGATCTAGGGACAAGCAATCCCTGGGTGAGTTAACGGGAACATCTGCCGCAGATGTTTCCTGGCCTGACATGCGTCAGCATGGAGGAGCTCGGGGAGCGGAGACATGGTGCGGGTTATGGAGGAAGCAAGGTAAGCTCTATATCTCTAAAAATATCTGACTAAAATGTCAGGCAGTAAGAAGCAACATTCTGTGCTAACATTTGTATTAATGTTCACAATCTTTGCAAATACAGATGATTATTACATTTTACTATTATAAAGTCACTGACATGAGGCAGTATTGTCAAAATACATTTTTCTTTGTTCAATTTTGGTCAACAAACACAGTCATATACATGTAAGCAAGCAGACTTTAATGTCAAGCCGCTAAGAGACAGCAAGTCTTCTGCCAAGTGACTACACCTTGTACTGTGCATTCTGGGCACCCATTCAAGGGGTTGGCACCACATTTTGCCAGAGCTAATTCAAATAGAACCAATCCAATCAGACTAGCTGGCCAAACCACCAGCCTGTTTGTGTATTCCACTAAGCTGATTCACCCTTGGCGTGGCACTGGTCAGGTTAAAGGGTCAAAGGTTGATAAACATCTACTGCCATTTTTCAATAGTTTTATCATGCTCCTCTGCACCTGTTAATTTCATTGCGTGACTGCTATGCTCTTTCCAGTCCATGAATCCATTTATTAGCTTCATTTATCAAAACCCCAGCCGTGAACAAGGAGCTCCAGTACAGTGCAGGTGTTAATTAATTTGTGCTTGCTATGCACACAGTAGATTCACAGCAGATTTGTGGAGGTCTCGGTGACAATACCTCTGAATGGCAGGATACACACACACACACCTCCCTAATAGTTATACTACAACTACTGCTGAATAAGTTGAAAAAAAAGAAGAAAAAGAAGAAGGAGGAGGAGAGGGAGGAAGAGGAGAAGAAGGAGGAAGAGTAAGCAGAATGTGCACACGTCTGAGGTATCGGATGTTGAAGAACATGAGAACAGAGGAAGGCAAAGGACTGCATTTCTTCTCTCCACCGATAACAGCTAACATCCTTCTTTTTTTTTTTTTTTTTCCTGAAACATGTACCGTACACTCCCCTCTTTCTGCCATGATGCTGCAACACCAACATCGGCTCAATGCCAGCTTAATGCATGCAAGCTGCTGGAAGTCACAGCATTCATATAGAGTGCATTTACAAGTAAAATCCCCAAATGGTCCACAGTATATACACAGCATTTGTGCTTCTAGAATGTCAAGTCTTCCTAGTAAATGTTATAGGAGAGAGATAGAGAGAGGGAGAGAGAGAGAGAGAGGGGGGAGAGGGAGAGAGAGAGAACATGGATAAGAATGTGTAGAGAAACTCTCTTACCCCCGCCAACAGAGCATATCAATTTTCAAATTCTCATTCTGCTGCACATTTGCAACCGATAACCGTGCAGCAGATAAATATTGAGATCAGCCTGAGCATCTTTTGACTGGGGAATTAAGTAGGTGCTTAGCATTCACTAAACATCTGCTTTCACCAATCACACATTCCCCTTGCCCCGTTGTCAGCAGTCCCCCGCCGACACCCCCCCCCCCCACACACACACACACACACATACACATACACACACACATCTATACACATATTAGAAAAGTATGATGGAAAAAGAGCACAGAATAAGTGTAGCAGAGTGAATGGAGAAAGAGAGAGAAAGAGACACAGAGAGAGAGAGAGAGAGAGAGAGAGAGAGAGAGAGAGTGTAGGACATTGGTATTCTGCTAATAGTGCTGAGAAGAAGAGGAGGGTAATGGGGGTTAACAGGGGCCTTCACTTCTACTTTCTATCCAGGACGCCTCTTCTCTCAGGGCCAAGAGCTTCATCCCGTCCCAGTGCTACTCTCCTCCTTGTGATCCCCCTCCCACCATCGCCTCTCCTCAGTAACCCCCCACCCCCCATCATCCCCACGGAGGGATGTGTTTGGCCAGAGGGGATGTGAGAGGTCCGTGGGGTGATGTGGAGGGTGGTGGTGGGGGTCCACTTTCCGCTGCGCAAACATTTATAATTAAAAGCCGTGTCAGGATCACGTTGATCACACAGCCTTCACCTCTTCCCCATTTTAATTGCATTTCCAGGGGGCAAGGGCAAGGCCGTGGATCAAAGGCCTCCTGATGCAAGTCTCCTTCTCTCTCTCTCTCTCTCTCTCTCGCTTTCTCTCTCGTTCGCTCACTGCTTTCCTCATTGAAGAGCCCATTCCTCTCCCCTCTCGATCCCCTTGCACTTCCTCCATCTCGTCTTTCAACTCCTCCTCACCATGCAATCTTTCTCACTCTCTCTCACTCCCTCTCTTTTTCCCTTCCTCCCCAGATGCTCCGTGTGTGCAAATATTAGCAAAGTCCACAGTTGCTCCATCTTCCCTCGAGTCTATGCAATAGCCATGGTTAATATTTCACCTCTCCCCCCATCCCCTGTCCCTATTGGTGTGGTTTTACCATCATGCATCGTAGGCCCACATGTTTGATGGAACATCATGTCTTCCAGTAATTTACGCCACGCAGAGGCAGCCATACCCAGTGTTTGCACGAACAAGAGATTGATAGCATATGGTCCGCCATCAAACGCGCAGGCAATCTGGTGCTTTTTATTTCTTGTTGTCTCTCAGCTCAATTGTTGTGGTCACTAGCACCACAAAGGCAGTGACAGCTTGAACTTATCTTCTGAGTCTTTCAGAAGGCGGAAGGAAAAGGGTGGGTGGGGGGGGGGTGGGGGGATCAAAGCTCCGGTGGATCACAGCGGGCAACAAACACCCAGCAATGCACTTTTTTAAGACCGCCCCTACTTCAAATGGCACAGCTGACAAATTGAAGAAGCATGATGGCTAGACTAGCTACACTGTGCTATGATTGCTCCGACCGAATGGGGTTTTTGAATTTAAAAAGTGGCTTTTCGTTTTTTTGTTTGGGCTCCAACTGGAACGAGATAAGAGCCAGACGTGAGCATGTTGATTCATCACGATCGCCTCTGCTGATGTCTCCACGTTTTTTATCAAAATTTCTTGAGAAGTCTTTTTTTATTCCACAATCATAACATCCTTCATTAACCGAGAAAGTAGAAAAGATGAGAAAGATTGCCTGGTGCGATATTGATTTCTCTCCTGCATTTGATCTTCATAACCTTGTTCCAGGGGAGCAGTATGCAAAGAAAATACTCAGATCATGATGCGCCCTTTATGAAAAAAAATGAAAAATCCATACTTCTATACTTTGACAGACAGAATCCAAATTATTCTCTTTTCATGATGCCACAGGAATCTAATTAGTAGACAATCTTTTTTTTTAACACGCAGTAAAAAAAAAGAGCTTCATATCGTACATCAAAGCCGTTGTCTTTTTCTGAGAAAAGCATCAAAGCTGGCTGTTAATAGTAATTTAAGAAAATCCACACAAAGGAAACTCTAGGAGGATCTGATAGCACACTGTGTTGATGCTCTTAAACTAAGTATGATCTAGGACGTTGCAATCAGACAAAAAAGAGAGAGAGCTACAGAGGAGAGGAGGAGAACGAAATGAAAAGAAATCAACAAACCTCGCCTTTGGAAAAAAAACATACAGAGCAAAGGAGAGAAAGGTGCGAAAAAGACAAGAAAAGCAAGGGACACAGAGAGAAGCGAGAGAAACGAGAGAGGCGGAGGAGATATCCTACATATCCTCCCCTATCCCGACTGGAGTTCCCATTAGAGGCGGTGCCACTCCAAGCTGGAGCTCTGGCTGCCAGGCTCCACAGGGGGAGAGGTTAATGGCTGAATTGGGGCTTATCAGTCGGGGAGAGAGGGCTCCGCGGTGCAGGCCAGAGGGGCCGCGCTACATCAGCGGCGTCTGTCTGACCCGGGACGGCTGACTCGACGCTCTTGCTCTCCGACTGCAGCTCAGACACGCTGCTGACCTAGACTGGGTCGGCCGCCCGCCCCCCCTACCCCTCCTTTACCCTGTGCACTGTTCTAAAGCTGTCCACCGCAATCAAATGCAGTAGCAATCATGAATGCACACACACACACACACACACACACACACTTGCCTCAAATATTTCCAACAATATCTGTATGTACAAATACACATTCTGTACACACACATCCACAAGCAAACACACATACACACACACACACGCACACAGACACAGGCACGCACGCATACTGTACACATACACACACAAACACACCTACCTACCAAATTAACCCATTCTAAACACACACACACACACACACACACACACACACATACATACACGTACAAACTAACTGTTCCAATGCGACCCTGGGAAGGACATACCTTATGACCAATCTCCGTAACGACGCTAAATCCACATTTATGGCCAAGCCCCGCCATTCCACCCGACATAAAAACATTGATGTGAGACCACATAAAAGCTCTGCTCTCCACTGGCCCTTCAATGACCCCCCGAGCACCAACTTTCTTTCTTTTCTTCTTTCCCCTCACCACCCCATCCCACCCCACCCCCCACCTCCACCTCTCTTCCTCCTCCGTCTCCAAAACCATTTCATTCCAATAATTACAGTCTTTCAGGCTCCAATTAAGCCGCATAGCTGTTAAGAGTGTGTGTGTGTGTGTGTTTGTGGCCCAGACCGGCGGCTGTTCAAAGGGAGCTGGACAAACGTCCTGGGGACATACTTTCCTAAGACCAGGTGTGGGCAGCTGGGACTTTGCTTGCTGTGGAGTGGAGTGGTTTCGCTCCTGTTGCATTTCACACATGACAGAGGGTGTGTGTGTGTGTGTGTGTGTGTGTGCATGCATGTACAGCAGAGGAGCTTGCAAGCACACACAAACACACACACACACACACGCACACACACACACACAATGACCCTGCATCAAAAAATGATTGATGTTGGTTAAAACAGGTGACAGACAAACATCATACAGTCCAAAGCCTCATACAGTACAAGTATGCATGCACACACCTGAACACACATGGCACACACACAGGACAAAAACAGTCCATCTACTAGGACTACAGGTTAGGTGCCGGAGCGCGCACACACACACACACACACACACACACACACACACACACACACACACCATGCACAGACATGAGCACACACGCACACGCACACAGCATTCACACACACACACACACACACCATTCACAGACATGTGCACACACACACACACACACACACACACACACACACACACACACACGCATACACATACATACACACACACACACACACACACACACACACACACACACACAGACACACACACACACAAACACACATCACTCACAAACCAGGCTAGACGGTCTCATCCATGTACTAAATTTCAAGCTAAATGTCAGACTACAAAGACTGGAGGCCCAGGTGTGATGTGTACAGGTTTGGAGAAGCATGGGTCAGCGAGGGCCAGTGTAGTAGCCTGCAGTACGGTGCAGATCAGCGACCAGGGAACATACATCTGTGACGACCCTTTTTATGGGGCGCTCCCTATGGGCACCAACTACCTTAGATTTCCTCTTCTGAGCGCTCAGGTTGCTGACATGTCTTGGAGTCAGAGTCAGCTCAAGTCAGACATGCTTTTGAGGAGGAATGCGAGAGAGGTTCTTTTTGGAGCACCGACACAAATGTGATTTACAGACAAGAGCAATGACTCAGACTGTTTTTGTGTCAACCAAAAATCAACCACAATTCACCGCAGGGCAAATCCAAAACTTGATTGGTCCCGTGAAAAATTGTCTCTCGACTGAAATAAAAACAACAGCCCTGAATGTCAAAGCACTCACATTTCTTCAAAACGGCTTCCTCATTTAACACTTTTTCAAACACTTCTGGCTTGAAATGAACGCCTATGCAAATTCTATTCCCCCTCCGGTCGGCGTGTGTGTGACAGACGGCTTTAATATTTTCATTTCGGATTTTTTTTCCCCAAGACCATCCAAGGCAACTCAATTTTCCCCTCCTGACAAATGGCTCATATTCCTGAATCCACCCCCATCTCTGACACATTCATCCGTGGGTCTCTATTGTTAGTCCACGACAGACTGGACTCCCCTTTATCAATAAGTGAGTATTAATGGTGTTTCTTTCATATTAAATCGAGATACTACTGAGAGCCAGAGTGCCTTGGCAGAAGTGGCCGGGGATTGCGTTCAATATTTTTGTCAGATATATTGTAATTGTTTAGAGCGGTTGGGTTGGGAGGTTGAAACACAGAGAAGGCGTCATTCGACTTATTGCTTTGTATTTCCCCTGAGCTCAAGGCCTGCATCTTCAGCCAGAGAGACTAAGAGAGACATACACACTCCTGACACCAGGAAAAAGAGAGAAAGAGTGAGAGAGAGAGAGAGAGAGAGAGAGAGGTGTAGAGTTGCTTGAATAATGATAAATGATGAGGAGGATAACAGGTTTTTGTGCAAAACTGAGAGAGGCAGTGACTCTAGACAGAGGAAGTGAGGGACAGACAGACAGAGAGAGAGAGAGAGAGAGAGAGAGAGAGAGAGGTGTAGAGTTGCTCGAATAATGATAAATGATGAGGAGGATAACAGGTTTTTGTGCAAAACTGAGAGAGGCAGTGACTCTAGACAGAGGAGGTGAGGGACAGACAGAGAGAGAGAGAGAGAGAGAGAGAGAGAGAGAGAGAGAGAGAGAGAGAGACAGAGAGAGAGAGAGAGAGAGAGAGAGAGGGGTGTGAAAGAAATGGAAGACAGAAAGAAAAAAGAAAGGAAGATTAGTTTGTGTGAAAAGCAAAACTGGGCAATAAAACAAACAGACAAAAGAAATGAGAGACAAACACACTTCTGCTTTTGGGTTTGTTCGTGTGTGTGTGTGTGTGTGTGTGTGTGTGTGTTACCCTAGGGGACTGGCATAGTATATGTGTGCCTGTGTGTTACCCTCTTGGGTGGTGTCTCCAGTATTGGCTGTGTGCGTGTGTGTGTGTGTGTGTGTGACCTTCTTGGGTGGTGTCTCCAATACTGGCTGTGTGTGTGTGTGTGTGACCCTCTTGGATGGTGTCTCTAGTATCGGCTGTGTGTGTGTGTGTGTGTGTGTGTGTGTGTGTGTGTTACCCTGTTGGATGGTGTCTCTAGTATCGGCTGTGTGTGTGTGTGTGTGTTACCCTGTTGGATGGTGTCTCTAGTATCAGCTGTGTGTGTGTGTGTGTGTGTTACCCTCTTGGATGGTGTCTCTAGTATCGGCTGTGTGTGTGTGTGTGTGTGTGTGTGTGTGTTACCCTCTTGGCGGGCGAGGCTGCGGTCTTGAGGCTGCTCAGTAGCGCCTCCTGCAGGTCGTGCAGGTTAGTGATGACGAAGCAGCGACTGGCCTCCCCCTCCCCCCCACACATCTCCTCCAGCACACGATAGGCCTTCTTCTGCACACCGGCCTCCTTGCTCTACACACACACACACACACACACACACACACACACACACACACACACACACACACACACACACACACACGCACGCACA
>JASCQY010000068.1:4330731-4353231 GCA_030264315.1 Sardinella tawilis
TCTTTTGGCTGCAGATGGTCGTATATTTTAAGGAGGAGGACTTGAAATCAGGGAGTTGAAAGAATATACCCCTCCTATAATGAGAATGTGTGTGTGTGTGTGTGTGTTTGTGTGTGTGTGTGGACAGTATCCTTGTGTGTCAAATGGAGGTGTACATCCTTGTGTGTCAAATGAAGGTGTGTGTGTGTACTGTATGTGTTTCTGTGAACAATAAACAATATCTGTGGCACTGTGGTCCTTCCATCTCAGCACATTACAGCTTTAGCCCCAACAGGAAGCTTACCCTTGACATTTCAGAGCGTGTTTGCTGCTGTCAGCTTTAGCCTTGCCAGCTCAATGGCCGCTATGAGTTCCCACTTTTCTTTGGGTGTAATCTTTGCTTGGACCAATCAGTGATCTTCAGTGGAGTTAAAAGGTGGTGACATCAATTTCCTCACCTGTTCTTTGATCAATGATCATGTAATTGTCTCTGACCAGACAATTAAATAAAAATATGAATAATATGAAAGGAATATGAAAATGATTTATTAATCAAAATAGACTATATGAAATTCATTATGCTAAATATTCATTTATCTGTCTCAACGACAGTCAGGAAGCCCATCTCAATGGCCAGATCCCAGATTCCTGGAATGGCATCAAGCTTTTCCACGGCATCGTCAGGAAGAACGATGCCCCCGGTTTCGTCTTCCCAACGCTTCTGTGGGGGCTCCACCAAATTCCCACCTAGTCCCCCTCCTCTCCCTCTCTGAAGCTGCTCAGGGCAAACGGAGGCCTCCACCTGCTGAGTGTGCTCAGCCCTGACCTTCAGCTGCTTGTAGTAAGAGGCCATGTGGTGGTGGTACTCCAGCATCCTCACATACTCCTCTCTGGTGGAGTTAGCTGCTGCAGAGGTCTCGGAGTGAGCCGGATCGGCACCAAAAGTTCCAGTGGGGATATTAGTAAATGATGCAAAGCCAACTGGACCAGGTGTGATCCTGGGGGTGATACCTAACAAAAAAAAAAAGAAGAGTATTTATAGGAATAGTATGTAAGTTTGTGGCCAAAAATATTACTGCAACCATGTTCAAACTATTGCAGAGCATACTGTAGTATCCCCTCCCCCTCCACCCAGACAAGAGGCTGCCAGCTAGGTTGCCCAAATCAGATAGGTGGAGAGTGTCACAACAGGCCAGAACGCACATAATATACACATGATGACAACATCAACATGTTGTGGGCTGCAACTTAACTTATCACAATATTTCACTTGAAATATTCAGGCAGGATTACTGTTGTCAGTGATGAAAGTATTTGAAATTATTATGATGTCAATAAAACATCAGGTGTTATATCAGGTCCGTTTTATGATTCGTTTACATTTATTTATTAATGTTAATGATTATGATTAATGTTAATTGTGCCATTTATGACAGGCTCATGTCACTCTTTTGTGGAAACCCTCAACTAAAGTTTACCCATTCAAATAAGTAACTTGATAGCTATGTAAATGTTTTCTTACTTGTGGATGGGTGGGTATGCCTCATAGTCCCACTAACACTGCCGAGGGGCAGAGAGGGATTGAGCAGTGTGTTCTGGATGGATGAAGCACCATGGCTGGCTGCACAGACAGGCGCTGGGGTCTTAGCTGAGTCCAGCAATGCAATTAACTGGTCCTGGGTGACGTGGGGAGCATGACTGAAGCAACCCACAAACGTCAGGCTCTCCTCCTTCCTCACCGGAGCCACAGCAGTAGCACCAGGTCTGTTGGAAACCACCTGGCTGTTCCTGACACAGGTGGGCTGATGGGGGATGTTACCCACAAATGTGAGCATGTCCATCTCCTTAGCAGGGACTGAGGTGGGCCGCTTAGCCAGAAAACAGCCCATCTCCTGAGGCAGAGCACTGCCGTTTCCAGTCTCTCTCCACAGAAGACCTGGAATAGAGTAAGAGACATCAGTTGACCCAATCTTAATAGCAATAGACAGAAAAGTTACAGTATAATGATGCCCTGGGCAATGGGGAAAGAGAGAGAGAGAGAGAGAGAGAGAGAGAGAGAGAGAGAGAGAGAGAGAGAGAAAGAGAACTTACCTGCAGAATCCAGTGTACTCTGCACATATGGGTAGGCAGGTATAGATGTAGTAGGCCTTGCTGAAGAGTAAAGAAGAGCCTGTCCGTTGACCTGGGGCAGTGTTCCATGTAAAACAGGATGTGCTGGCCTCATCCAGGATGTTCCCTGGTGAATTGTCCTTGGATAGAAATCCATTGAAAATGTTGAAAATCACTTTAAAATGGCAGAGGTTAATCACAGGTGACTTGCCTTCAGCTTGTTCAGTGAAAATTAACAATTTTTTGGCCAACATTCTACTTTGTCCAACATTCCAATGCAAACATTCTAAATTGCTAAGCAATGGGAAATCCCCTCATGATGTCATTATAGAATGCTTCTCAGAGGAACAAGGCCCAGAGCCACTACAGTAGGCCCACAGAGAGGTTCAAGTTGCATTATATTTAGCAAACATTTCTATCCACAGCAATATTTTGCAATAGGTTCAGTTCTTATGATATCCATCATTAAATTAATACATTCATCTCAACTGATTCTAATAGTTAAATTCAATCAATAAAATCTAATTCATTGAAACCAGACCACCAATTATGTTCAATGGAGAGATGTTGAAGAAGGTTTTGGTGGGGATACAGATCAACAACAAAATGGAGCTGGAAGCATAAAAGCACATTCTGTATACGCGCACAAAAAGGCATGTGACTGCTAAACACACATCAAGAAATATACAGCAGGGACCTACAGTACAGACTACTTTCTAACACACACACACACACACACACACACACACACACACACACACACAGACACACACACACAGGGTGAGAGAGACACAGAAACTCTGCTTGACTCTCACTGGACAGTCTGATGAGATTAAGTTGACATTTTCTCTTTCTTTCCCCCCACCAAGACTTAAATTGCATTACCTCCAAAATCATAAGTTAAGCAGATCTGAGCATTATGCTCAAGGGATTTCATTTCTGCCTCTGCTCTCTTCTCCTCTGCCACGCTGCTATCACTCTCCAGGCTGCAATCTTCTTAGAGAGAGAGAGAGACTGCCATTATTCCCCGGCACTGACATGGTTACCCATGCTCCATAGGTTTCAATCACAATGCTAATGTGCTAAAGGCTGTCACTTTTTCACACGGCCAGATACAGACCCCGTCGGTTTCAAAGGGATTTGCCGGCTTAAATCCTGCGTGTATTCTTATCAAAGGCTGGAGAAATGATAAAAGTAATATTTTAATGTTTTTGGACACGCACACAAATTGTTGGCCTAGTCAGGTAAGTGGGAGAGCAGGATAAGATGTCAGCGAGCAGAGCTGCTCTCACTACCCTCCCTTGTGTAAAAGGAAGACAACATCATGGCCAAAAACACATGGACACACGTTCTGATGGGGTATTATGAGGGTTATCATATCTAGTTCCACCATGATAGCAGGGCATGATGCTGAGCTCAGTAATTTTACCTGTCCACTGGTCCAGTAATGACAGGGCAGAGGATAGGCCCATCTCTTTTCTCCACCGATTTCCCCCACCTTGGCCCTGCTATTTTACTTTTATACACCAAGGGCACATCCAAGACAAATCCAGAGGCTTATTAAACGCAGGGAGCATTCACACTGCAAACAGAATGTCGTCTACTGTAGACATTTAATAGACGTTGTGAAAATGTGTGAAAAGAAACCATTGTGGCACTAAAATGCATGGAAATCCATTGACTCATGCATGTAGTGATCTTTTATGTTGTTAGTACCTGGGTCTATCAAATGAAATAAATAACTAACACTATAATACATGCCTGTCATCATTCCGCTGATATTTCATGCAAGAGATGGTCGGCTAGTTGACTGCGGAGGACATATATGTGTGTTTGTGTGGGTGACCTTGTCAGAACAAGACCGTACACAGAAAATTGTGAGAATAACTTGTTTGTAAGGGTTTGTTTGTTTGTTTATTTATTTATTAAAACAAAAAACAAAAAAAAACATGAGGCCAAAGTGTGAAATAATCACTCTTCTACATCTAGTAGCACAGAGGTTCTGATAAGGTTTAGTGAAATTTAGTTTTTCACATGCCAGAAACTGTTTTAGTTCTTGTCAAATGCATGGCTTGGAAATTTTAAGGCAGTCAGTTCAGTCTAGAAGAGATAATAGACCGTCTCTGCCTCTTTGCTCATCAACACAAGTGATAATTACGCTAATATCAAGGTTACGTTCTCCCTCTGTCAGTACAGCACCGTGCTCAATGTCTGTTAGACTAAACAACACAAGAGTGTACTGAATCATATCTTAATTATTCAAGCTGCCACAAGATAGAGACTAAATTAAGTTTAAAATCGTGTAGGCCTTTTTGGGGTGAAAATTGTCTGGTTTTGTAGCAACACATTTCATTTCAGAGTGCATTCTGTCAGGAGAAGTTAATTTGCCATCGTCTCTCGAAGATGCTCCTGTCTGCCAACAAGTGTCTGTGTGTGTTTGCCAGTGTGAAATGTTTACATGTATTTATTTATTTATTTATTTATTTATTTATTTATTTATTTATTTATTTAACGAGTGTTTGTGTACTGGCAATTAAAGATTGTTCACGAGGCTTGTTGGTCCACAAATACAACATTAATAGAAGGGCTGGGAAGTTCGATCAGGCGGCGCTAGGCTAGATAAACATTATTTCCTCATGCTGTCTGGACAACAGCTGTCATCAATTCTCCTACACACACACACACGCACATACAGTCTGAGATATTAGATACACACTACCTACACACAAACTCACACACACACACACAGACACACCTGCCACTATAAATGTGATTGATAACATTCATTGCATAAACTTATGGGTGTTAAGAGACTTCACTTGGTCCTTTAAAAAGTTAACAATGGTTCATTTTTGTATTTATAATAAACAGAAATCCCATCAGATTGTTTCAAATTCTATTATTTGATATTATCTGCTGGCTTTCTCTGCATGCCTTGTAAGATTTACAGCATAGTTACTGAACATACATTTCTGTCCAAATAAGAATAGGAATTGATTTCAATCCTCTTGCTGAAAGTGCCGTCAGAACACTTTAATGAAATAGAATATGATCCACAAAGAGTTAACAAACTCTTGTGGGGGGAAGAGGAAAAGTTTCCAATGCATCTCTCACTGAAACCCATCCTGTGTTCAAAGACGAGACGAGGTCTTTTTGCTCTTTGAAAGGTATGGAGAGACATTCCATTTCTTTTCCGTCTGCAGATGTATCCTTTGTTCCGCTTTCAGTCGTTGCATCATCCTATATCCGAGCACAACTGACAAACCTCATAAGCCCAAAAGTACAGTTGTGAAATACACCCAGTACAAGGACCACTTCTCAACCACTATCGAGAGCAGAGTTCCTTCAGCTCTGCTGTGGATTTCTTTTCAGGTGGCACAATCAATTTGTTTTTCTCACATGTTCATGTAATATCATCTTGTACCACAAGGGACCACATCAAAAAAAGTTGAAGTAGTCACTTATTTTTTTCCCCCTTTTTCATTTGTTTCAGCACCAATTCCGGTCAATGTGTGTGATGACAGAGAGATTCTAGAAGAATATAAAATTGTACGGTTTGTCTGGAGTCAGATTGAAACAGTGTATTTCCATATGTTCATGACTGTTGGTAAGGTATTTTTCGGTAGGAGATCATTTACAGCCTGTCTCGTTTCTCTGTCTATCACGCTCTCTCTCTCTCTCTCTCTCTCTCTCTCTCTCTCTCTCTCTCTCTCTCTCACACACACACACACACACACACACACACACACACACACACACACACACACACAAACACACAAACACACAAACTGGGGGTTGAGGGGAACTGACATGGAGATTGAGGGGATGAGAATTCTTCAGACATTTGCTCGTTTTAGCTTTCCAGAGCGGCCAGGCTGTCAGGACTAGAGTAGACCTGATCCATCAACACCCTCCTCATCTGTCCTTCCACTGACTGCACCCTATCAAGTGACCTTCCCCTGGGCCTGTGGTTGAGGTCTAACCCCCCCTCACCCCATCTCCAGCGCTACCCTTGATATGCAACATCTCAAACGTGCAAAGTTTTCTCAGGGTCCTGTTAAGCAAAACTCGCTCGCTTGCCATGGCAACTGGAACCAAATGGGAGCGAGGACGGATCCAGATAAGTGCAGAGAGGAAACGCTCTCAAGGCGATCAGGCTATCGGTGGTGATGAACCTCTGAGATCCGACAGCTTAGAGATCGCTCTTTCTGAACCCCGTCTGGCATAGTCGAGCTTAGGTCTACGGGGTGTTTCGTTTATGTTATTCTTCCACCAAAGCAGAGGGAGGAGAATTTGTCATTTTTAATCTCAAAGATCTCAGGCCCTCCGTGGCTTGCCGAGTGCAAGACCAGACACTGAAGGAGAGAAGGATTCTCACGCGGGGATCGCAGGAGGCTCTTCCATGCAGAGCTCATTATTTCACCACGGACACTTCCTGTGCCAAGCAGGAAACCACTAAACGTTATTGACTCCTCGCGAGCCCATGGGCCCTTTCACTTGACTCCCCGTTCCGTTCTCAGATACCGCTTCCAGCGTTTTTCGATCCGCGAGCATCGGACGGGCGTGGTGCAACGGCTCTAGCTCGGGTTTTCGCCGCAGACATTCGATGCGAATAGACAGCTCGGGTTGTTGGCAATAGATAAAACCTCAAAATGTGGTGAACCCTGTTTGCCTCCGGACCATTCAGTTGATGAGATGTCGGTAGAAGGTCGGGTTGAGGGCATCTCGTTAGTGTCAAATTTGCGCGAAGCCGCGGACTTACCGCCAGTGAGCATGAGTGCACATTTGCACATGCAGTTGTCGTTGTCCACGTCCTTGGTGCTGAAATCTGCCCCGTGGATCACCAGGCTGCTGAGACGACCCGCTGTGCCTGTGTGACTCTTCAGGAACAACCTACAGAGGAAAAGACAGAGAAAGAGAAAGAGAGAGAGAGAAAGAGAGAGAGAGCGAGAGAGAGAGAGAGAGAGAGAGAGAGAGAGGAGATGGTCACTAAACTGGAGGCTACTACCATTGGCCAAAGATAGGGAACTGAACAAACCTGTGAAGGATAAAGATTTTGGGAATGAAATGATCAACTCTGAGAGAATGACCTGCTGCTGCTGCCGCTGACATCCCACCTATGGTGCACATTCCTGACTGCCTGAGCACATCATACTCACTGACTCTATGCACACACATACACACACACACACACACACACACACACACACACAGACACAGACACAGACACAGACACAAACACACACATACGCACACACACACACAAATACACCAAGTACATTCACATTTGGCAGTGTTTGAAGAGGAGTTCCTTTTTGGGTAGCCCTCTCCACACACACACACACACACACACACACACACACGCACACACGCACACAAATCCACAGGCAGCCATTTCACGCAGTAGGGGCTGCTGGACCCGACCTGCACATGTGGAACCTGTAAATCAGGACTTCCTCCGAGCTCCATCGCCCCATGTCTGCTGACGTCCGCCCCCCCTTAGCCGCTCGGACAAACAGGGAGCCATGAGGCCCCGCGTGCCCCCGAGGCGCGGCACTTTGCCGGGCCCCTGGCTGAGGTGTGATGCCCACAGGGGGTGGAAAAGAAGGAAGCTGTTTGCTGGAGC
Organism: Sardinella tawilis; assembly: GCA_030264315.1. Lineage (NCBI taxonomy): Eukaryota > Metazoa > Chordata > Actinopteri > Clupeiformes > Clupeidae > Sardinella > Sardinella tawilis. The sequence goes on from JASCQY010000068.1 coordinate 4,338,446, forward strand.
CCCTGCCGGCCATGGCTGCTCTCCCCCAAAAGCCAAAGCCCGAGGACAGCCTTCCGCAGTTGCACATGTGCGCAACTCCGGGTTTGCTTTGAACCGCAGTGTCCCCGCGGAAGATGCAAACAGTTGATAATGCAAACTCATGTTCCCCATTACGAACTTGTATTCTCAACTTGCAACCATTATCCGAAAACAGAAAACAGACTTTTCACATGCAAGGAACTGTGAGAGTGACGCATGCCGCCCGCTGTGCACCGCTGTAACACGGACATGGTCAGTTCTGGAACCCCCCCTCCCCCCCTTCAGGGGCCTGGCTCGGGGCTCTCTGGGAGGATATGAAAGGCATAAAGAGGGGAACCAGAGCGAGCGTTTTTTTCCGCTGCGTCCCGTCCTGCTGTGACCCCCGTCATTAGGAGCCGGGTGGAGCTCCCCTGCGCTTCTCTCTCTCTCTCTCTCTCTTAAAAAAAAAAAAAAAAAAAAAAAAAAGTCTTATTAGAGCCGACTTTGTGCAGCACAGCCCTAGGTTCTCCCCGAAGATGCTTTCACAAGCCAAGAAGCAGCACAACGCCAGCGTCAAAAAAAAGAACACCCGTATGAAACGCACTCCGTTTTTCGACGCAAAATGGTTTCCTGAAATCCACCGCTGTTAACAGGAATGCACCAGGGTAGCGTGCGTGTCATAAATCTCACTCACCGAGTTTGACTTTTGCTTTGAGCCTGAAAATGGTTTGGAGTCCATGTGTACAGTTTTAGTGTGTGAGGGCTGAAGGGGGGGTGGGTGCCCAAGGCACTCTTTTTGTTTCGACTTTTTCTTTTTTGGGGTTGTAAAAGGTTTCAAGAGAAGGACCTGTCACCCCAAAAGTGTTCAGACGCAGAGGATAGAGAGCAATTAAAGTGCTATTTAAATGTCATGGCGGTCGAGCCAGTGAAAATGCCTGTTCAAGACCAGACTGCAAAACATCTCTCATCTCCTCAAGTCTGCTGCGCAGAAACCAGAACTATTGGTTATGATGTCAACTCCCTGCACTTTGTCAATCTGAAAGGCGTTTGCTTTAAGTATTGGGAAGAGTGAGTGAATTGAGGACATTTTGTAATTCAAATACACAGTTCACCATTAAAGCAGCAATAAATCTGAGCAAATTGCTTTACACTGAATGTGAAACACAAATTGAAAAAATAAATTGCCTATGCTGGCGTCTATAAATAATTATAATACTGATGCTAGTCATCGATCGGGGTCGGCAGCAGATCTTTAGCAACAAGCTAAACGCAGGCACTACACTGTAGGCAATGGGGTCTTGGTGGTCACTGTTGTAGAGGCTGGTTTACCCCATCTGTACTGCAGGTGTTAAAGCAGTTCTCCGGAGTGAATCAAACCGAAGCCCTGTTGCCTGAGGCTGCCGAGTGCTGTCGATAGGTACGTTTTCACATGCCCTAATCAGTTAGCGGTAGCGGCTAGTTCTCGAATTTGGTCTATGTTCTACCTACCGATGTAGTTCTGATACCTATCGACAGCACTCGGCAGCCTCAGACAACAGAGCTTCGGTTTGATTCACTCCGGAGAATTCCTTTAAGGCAGTCTTCTGTCATCACAGACAGGACTGAGGCATAACCTCCTATGGCTGCAGCTGCAGAAATTACGAGGGCTACCAGCTGCGGGACTGTATGCACCGCATGGGGCATACCGCATCTCCTTGGCTTCCTATTATGCATGCAATATAATATTTACGGGACGCTCTACGGACACTCAACTCTCACCCAATGGCCAAGGACACGGGGTCCAGATCCTAAAGAACATGTGCTCCTCCAATATACTGTAGAGCTGGATGTCATTTAGCATAGTCTTCCAAGTCCTGGATGAGTTGTTACGAGTCTCCGACTTTTGTTACAGGCCAAAGAACAGAACACATGGAGTAGATCTAGCATGGATACAACAATAAAGCAGCAGGAACAGCATCCAGACCAAAAAAACAAAACAAAACAAAAGTGAAATATATATATATATAAAACAAAACAATAACAAACCACAACAAGATCAACAGCTCCAACCCAAACAGGAAGCTGGATGTACAGGATGGCAATCAATAATGCACATGTACCGGAGGCTAACTGCACTGGGATATGAAACACGTACATGCACAGTATAGCCACTTGAGAATTCATGTCGGCCACCATCAGGAACAGTGCAAGGAAGCGGTGGACGGCAGCGCTAAGTAGGACAACCCGGGGCTGCAGTCACTGAAGGGGAAGAGACTGTCTTCCTGTGCATACAGACGCTCGGTTGTCTCGTCTCAGCCAGGCTAGCTGAGACAGCGCAAGGAGGGCAGTATTTCACTTGGGGGCTGGGGGTTAAATACTGTATCCACATGGCCAGTGGAGCCCCCACAACCCCCTACAGACTATTCACCGCCTCTATCAGATGGGCTTCAGTGAAAATAACTTTATAAACGATTGGCCAAGGCTCATTAAGAAAAGCTATGGTCGATAAAGACGGAAAAAAAAGTGCAGAGAAAAAGTGGGGTGGGGGTGGGGAGGGGAAAGGAACGGAGAGTGATTTATTTAGTCTTACACAATGACACCCCCAAGGGAAACAAGGCTTGGTGTCCAGCTTTCTTATTTTCCTAATAATCGAAAGCGATTGCGGTTTGTTAGTGTTCCTTGATCACCGGAAATGGGGCATTTAGACAGAGAAAAGGGATGGGTGCAACATTCTTATTTCTCGTCATGATTTCTATGTGTCGCATATTTCATTTTAAAGCTAATCTGAAAGGACTTGCCCCAGGAGCACTCCCAACTAGAGACCATGATTAGGTCTTTGAGATGGAAACATTTATAGAGTTTCGTAATAATAATAATAAAAGTAGTAATAGGCTAATACCAATCACAGTGCCATTGCTCCGTAGAGACATCTTGATTTGTGCCGGTTCATTTCAATACTGAGAGTGAGAGTGAAATTGAGCGAGTTAGTCAGAGAGCAAGTTAGAAAGAGACCGTGCAAGAGAGGGTGAAGGAGAGAGGGAGGGGGGGAGAGAGAGAGAGAGAGAGAGAGAGAGAGAGGACACAAGAAAAGCACGTCTCTGGGAGACAAGCCCTCCTTCCTCACTGAACCAACACGTCTCCTACACTGGCATTGTTTTTTTTAAATCTATTTTTTTCATTCTTTTTGACAGCTGCCCTCTATTCCTGGCGAATTTGTGAGGACACTCTTGAGTTTACGAAAGCAAGTAAGCAGAGAGCGATGAGCACATTGTTTGGAAACCCCTGAATGACAAATCCATTAGAGGCTTGGGGTGGCCCTTGATGTCAGACAGAAAACATTTCTCACTGATTCGGGTAGCAGAAGGGCAAAGCAGCTCCTAGTCCCCCAGAGGAGCAGAGAGAGAGAGAGAGAGAGAGAGAGAGAGAGAGAGAGAGAAAGAGAGAGAGAGAGAGAGAGGGCGTGCAAGGAGCTCACAAAGCATACTAAAAACAACAGGAGCAAAAATATCAGACAAACAGGGTGGCAGTGCACTAAGTCTCACATGTAGTTAGGTGTTTATCTAACACAGAGAGACACACAACAGATATTAAACTACCAACTTGGAGCAATGGAGACAGAGGGGAAAAAAAATACATATGGTTGGCTCTGAACTGGCGAGACATACTGTATCTGACTTCAGTTAAAATCAGACGGGTGTTTACAAGCCTTGCCCCTTATACCAAAGTCCATGTAAGTACACAGACGTCCCATCACCCCTTTAACCTCATCTGCCAGATCAAATTTGAGGAAAAATACGTTCCCTCTTGTATGCTAACCCAGCTGAAGAATTTCATTAGGCCCGCTGAAACCGCATGTGAAAAAAAGCCAGGCGATATCGTTTCACGGCGCTCGTAACATCCCTTCACCTTTGCAGAGAAGCCGGTAAATGGTTTATTTTCACAAATGATTGGAGCTTCATGTGGGTGAAGGTAGACATGCGACTATGCCGTGCTTCGTTATTTCGGGAATGCTATCCCTACAATAACGTCTTGCCCCTTATCCTTTTTTGGATAGCATTCCCCCTTACCACACTCCGGCACCTCAGCTACCTCTGCTCACTCTAACATAAGTTATTAATAGCCCATAGATGGCCTCCATCTCAGTGTAGCAAAAAATGACAAGCCTTCCAAACGTGCGCCTTTCATCTCGAAAAACGAGACCGAATGCGACCGAACCTGACGGTCACATTTTATCTCCCGGTGGATTCCGACGCAGCCGACCCTGCTGTTGTCTGGCGCTTGCCACCTGGCACTCATTAACAAGATGACCGCCCTGCGCAGATCCTACCCGAGGTTAACCGCTAACCGCTCAAATGAGCCGCGCTGCAAAGCACACATGGCTAATCAGCGTGCCTTTACATTATTATACACCATTGTGATAGCCCAACACATGGCACATGTACGCAATATCTACACACACACACACAATTCCATCACTCTGATTACACACACACACACACGCATGCACACGTCGATGCACACACACAAGATACCTACAAGTTATAGGTGATCACTCACAGCCACAAAGAATGCATAAATGTAATACAGCCCATGAAACACTAACATAAATTTATCAATGCAGCAATGATATGCTTTGAAAATCCCAAGTAAGGCCGACAGGCAAAACACCAGATCTTATCTAGCCTTTTTCGCTTTGTAACCACGCAAGAATGACAGCTCGTAGTGGGAGTTATTTGCGGTTGTTTGTCTTATCCACACCTGTCTTCAAGAGGGGAAGCAAAGTTACAGTACACTGGATGCTTCCAGTGAATCCAGATGATTGTGACGGATGGGGGGGTAAACTGAGGTTATCTCCCAGAGCGATGAGGCCAGCCTCGTACTGCACCGTGTTGGGAGTCGGAGACGAGGAGGCCGGCACCTCCTAAATGCACCCCTACACGCCATCCCCCCGCCAAGTCCTGCTCCGAGCAAAATCCACATCAAATGCCCTTTTTTTTCCAGAGATCTCCTGATTCCAGCGGGAGCTCTTTCCATTACCATAAGTAAGAAATCCCTCCCGGCTTAGACATTGGCTGGGGTGGAGGGGGGAAGGCGATTGGATAAAGATGTAAAACTCTGTCTCTGAGAATAAACATATACTGTAGGGTGCAGTGTAGTTCTCCCATGGAGTCACACACGTTCACACACACATACACACACACACACACACACACACACACACACACACATGCTCATGAGAGGGGCATATTGCTAACTTCGCTTGTGTTCGTGCATACACTCAACTCCCACATGCCGAGACATCGCACGCAGCATGTGGAGCGAGATGCATGTCTTCTGGAGCATGCAGGAAATAACACTAGGACATGCACACACATAGGCACAAACACACACATGCACACACGCACACACACACACACAGACTCATGCATGCCCGTCCACAGACAGACAGACACACAGACACATGTGCACACATACTGTACAACACACACACACACACACACACACACACACACACACACACACACTCTCTCTCTCTCACTCGGTCTCTCTCTCTCTGAAAGGAAGAGAGGTACAGAAACAAGCAGTGCAATTGTGTAAGCAAACACAAAAAACAACACACAGGCTCCTGGGAACACAAGCTTGCACACATCATATCTATTCCTGGACTTCAGAGAATTGTGTGTGTGTGGCTTTGTGTATGTGTGTGTGTGTGTGTGTGTGTGTGGCTTTGTGTGTGTGTGTCTGTGTGTGTGTGTGTGTGGCTTTGTGTAAGTGTGTGTGTGTGTTTGTGTGTGTGAGAGTGCACACATGTGTGTTTGTGTCTGTGAGTGAGTTGTGTGAGAGTGAGAGTGAGACTGAGAGAGAGGGAGAGAGAGAGAGAGAGAGAGAGAGAGAGAGAGAGAGAGAGAGAGAGAGAGGGAGAGAGAGAGAAAGAGAGCACTACAGTGTTGCTCTCATTAAAATACACAAAGCTGCTGTCTAAACAGGACTACAGTCAGCCTGTCTCTGCAAGGCCAGGTCAGTGGCGATGGGTCAGTGCTTTTCAGACTGGGCCCTGCCAGATGACCACTAACAACCCCTCTCCCCACCCCACCCCACCCCTTCCCTCCCAAACGTTAACCCTAACCCCAAACATCTCCAAACAACAGCCACTTTCTCCACGGATGTGCGTCTGGAGGGGCGCCTCTGAAGAGATGAAAGCACGCGACGTGGCAAAGTCAGAGCCTCTGTAGCAACTTTGGAGGTTGACCGCTTGACCCCCTGCAAGCACACGTCCAAGCAATGGTTCCCCACAGGCCTGAGAAACCGGCAAAACAGACAAGACTCTTTTCTACGCCCAGCGCCACACACATACATACACACACACACACACACACACAGACTCACAGACTCACAGACACACACACACACACACACACACACACACACACACAACAACAACAGAGACACCACACAGGGAAATATATCACATACCATCAGGGAAAAAAGTAAACATTTTTCCTTTTTCCGTGCAAGTAATTGCATATAAATGTTCCTGTTCTCAGTCTTGTCTCGAATCTTCAAAAGTAGCTTATTGGATCAAGATTATACTTGGAGTCCATTATGTTGGACTGAAGCTTTCTTTTTTTTGTGAAAGGAAATATTGGCAGGACTACTGGCCTTTCCGTCCAGCATGCTGATGCTTAGGAGGCCGGCCAAGCTGACATTACGACAGTATTGATCACTTGAAGCAATTACCACTCAGGTCCTTTCAGCTGATTGTTACATTCAGGCAAATTAAGAGCTTCAGGATCCATAAACCGTATACACAGGCGGCTAACAGGACCATGGCACTGTGCCACCCTCTCTCTCCCCCTACTCTGTTCACCTAACCCCATCCACCTTTAGAATTCTGGCTTCTATTCTTCCAGCACATGATATGGTTGCTGTTGTGTGTGTAATTTTTCCGCTGCTCAAGACCACACCGGCAACGAATGCCTGCACTCCCAAAAGCATCTTTTTGCATGCTGTCGTCCATCTTGTCCCCCACACACCACAGAGTGCTCTCCGCAGCCATTTTTAACGAGCATACCTGATGGAGGGGGGGAATGTTATTGTGAGTGCAAACACACAAAACAATGGAGTGCAAACCGCCCATATCAGAGCAAACCTCCGCGGAACGCCAGTGGATGCAACCCTTTCATTACCACATCCAGCTTGCGGCAACCGAGGCATTTTCTCCTGGAATCTCCTGGAGTGTTTACAGCGCCTGGTGTTTTGCAAGGCCGACTGTACACACCGGGCCCCTGCCAAAGCCATCAGCTCAAATTGGGAAAACAGCATGCTCCGCCTACTATAATTATGATGACCTGTTTACCACCCCCCCCCCCCAATGCACCCCCCCCCCCACCCACCTCCACGCCCCTCACGGTCCCCCCCACCCCGCCAAACCCCACAGAGGCTGAATGGCTGCTCGCTGTGCTTGCGGTGGGGGCAAGGGGTCAGGCTGCGGCGAGCAACAAAGCGAGAGCCATAAATACCCCACACTCACTCGCCGCTCAAGCGACAGCACATCGCCTTTCGGTGTCCCAACCACGGAGCGCTGCCGATAGCACGAAAATCATGGTGGGGGTGGGTTCACTGTTCACTTTTAGAACCTCGGCTGTTGATGTTTCTTTTCTTGTGGCGGACAGAACAACTAATTCAGAACATGGCAAAAAAAAGGGGACGGGGAAAAAAAAGAAAAGAAAACGGGTCTCTGAAGTCGGAAAACAGAGGCAGTTTTTGGGCACGGTGCCACCAGCCCACAATGCTAGCACACACAATGCCACGCACTGCTGTGATTCCCATAAAAATGATGTGTCGCTCCACCAGATCCACACATGTGCTTTAATCTTCCGAAACGGCTCTTAATAACGTTAAATCCAGAAAATATGTCTTTTATTCACATTTGTAATACAGTTGCAAGAAAAGCCTGACCAAAGCCAAAAGCACCAGCCTGATTCAGCTTTTCCTCGTGTACGCAATTTGGAAATCATTACGGACGAGAAATGGTTATAAATGTGACAGTTAGGCCTTGTTTTTGATTTAGGTTACAGGATTACATTCTTATGTTCCAGCCAGCAATTACAGCGTTTCTAAAGGGCTAGTCATTTCCCGTTTAACCCTTGTAGTTGGGGCGAGAGCAAGGCGGCTTTGGCATCGAGGCAGACCCCAGCTGGCCGGCGTCCACATTGTTTGTGATAAATGGAGATATTCATGCTCTTTATAATATTCCTAATGCTGAATAATCCTCTGTGGTTTCCAGTGCACACGTAAAGTATGTATATACTGGGCCTTCCTGTCTGAGTTTATGCATGTGAAGTGCATGTTCAAGTGTGTGTGTGTGTGTGTGTGTGTGTACAATCTGGATGTTCACTTTACTGCTTAAGTGTATCCAATAGTGTGTGTGTGTGGGTCGGTGGGTGGTTGTGTGTGTGCGTATGTGTGTGTGTGTGTGTGTGTGAATATCATATATATGTGTGTTTGTATAGCATACGTATATACTGCTGAGATCCATACAGTGGTGTACATTGTGTGCGAGGGTCCTGACAGTGCATGTGTGCACCTCTGTGTTGGTGCGTGCGAAGCAGGAGGTGTGCCTGCAAACGTCCCCCAGTCAGCATTCTGCCCAAACCACAGAGAGCAAAATTTTTTGCACTATCTGCCGTCACAATCTCCCTTGTTTCTCTCTCTCTCTCTGTGTGTGTGTGTGTGTGTGTGTGTGTGTGTATGTGTGTGTGTGTGTGTGTGTGGCAGGAGCTGGTCGGGAGAAGCTGTCGAGGGCTGTTTCGCTCTGAGCCGCAGAGGTGCCAAAGAACTGTTATCTCACATGGCAGCCTCTCCACCAGTTGGTCTCTGGCAGCCTGGAGCAACGGTTTGTTTTATCAGACGCCCCGAGAAGGAGTCTGTGATTATCATACCGCACTAGCCAGAGGGGGGAAAGTAGGGCTCTTTATGGAGATCAACACACCTACTGGGCAAGTGCAACTCTTGTGCTTTTTACATAACTCACAAATCCCATTTTTTTCTTTTGAGTGGTGTAAATGATATTAAAAGATGTGTGTGTGTGTGTGTGTGTGTGTGTGTGAGAGAGAGAGAGAGGGAAAGAGAGAGAGAGAGAGAGAGAGAGTGTGTGTGTGTGTCTTGTGAATGTGCAGTACTGTGTGAGTGTGAGTGTGAGTGTGAATGAGGACAGTAATAGACAGTGACAATAATAGATGTTATTAATACACTCACCCTCGGCTATGGAGAGAGCGCTATCCAGAGTGCATGAATGACTGACTGACTGACTGACTGACTGACTGACTAACTGACATGGTGTAAAAGTTCAGTGTACTCACTCAGGACGAAAGAGACAAAGAGTGATGATGCCTGCGGTTAGAGAACTCAAAGGGCAACACATGGCCTCATTCGCAGCCTTGCACCCAATCACAACAAAGTTGGTCGAGCTCTCCTCCAATGGTTTCACCCATGACAAGAATTTTCGAGATCACCTGGAGAGAGCCTTGACTCTAGTGAGCCATGGGGCTTCACACTTTGGGTGGGAGGCTCACAGCGGGCTCTGTCATCGACACGCTCAAAGACGTTTCCACCAAATCGGATCTGACAATTGTTACAGGAAAACGCTTGCCGTGGCTCCAGTCTGACATCTCCGTTTGAACGATAGCTCCAGGCCCTGAAGCCTGATTGATTTGCAGGACTGTAAAACGGTGCACGCCTGTTTTCCCTTCAGAACGCAGGATAATGTAATAGCTTTGAAAAATAAACGGAAATCCACCCAAAGTTGAGGAGAGGACAGCGAGAAACTGAAGGAGCCTCTGTCAGTGGGGACACCTGATCTAGCTAATCGACGAAATTGGAAATGTCAGACCATCTCCCCTCAAAAATTCTTTGATTGTTCTAAATATACGGGTGGTTCCAATGTTTTTCCTTTGCTTCCTTCAACATCTCCTCCAGTACAACCAAAGCAGTCCCACGTCTCGAGCGTCAGACGTCAGTCAGATACGGTCTAGGTGTCAACAATTTTATCGCCAAACTCAAGCAGGTTTGGTTCAGTCAGAGGTTTGGGATGATGTGCACAGATGCAGGACATAGTGCAGTTCACTCCGAGTGCTTTGAGGACACGTTTAGTGCCCACTGTATGAGGCTTTGGTGCTGGAATGGAAAGCATTTAAATGCTGTAGCACTACATCGCACTACACACAATGGTACTTTGCCATAGGGCTCCATTAGGAAAGATTGTTTGGGAAATAACAGTACAAGCGTAGGGTACTAGCATAGGGTAGTGGGTAACATGAAACACACACTGAAGATGGTGCTACACCATCATGTGTGCTTTTGCAGTAAATGATGATCTTCCTTCTTTTCAAAGTTCTAACAAACATTAAGGTCTTGCATGTTAAAAAGTCAGCTAATAAAATGTTGGAAATATGTTTCTTTCCTGCTGTTCTCTGCTCAACCTGCAAACTGAATTAAGTCCAAAGGCCGCCAGTAAATCATACCTGTAGTTCTGCTTCTCTGTGCCAATGTGGAAGCGGTCGTACTGGGAGTAGGCCTGGTGTCCGTCCCAGTCGATTAGCTCCACGCGCAGGGCATACTGCCGCTGGTTGGTGAGCTGGTAGACAAACTCGTTCCCCAGCCAGTGCTCGCCAGACACGCTGCCAAAACCCTGGAACAGAGGAGAGACGGTGGAGGAAACAAGAGGAAGAGAAGAGGAAACCGGATGAGAAACCAGTGATGCGACTCGCGGGCAGAGGCCAGCGATGAAGCTCAAAAGAGTCCGTGGGGAATTCCAGGACTGTTCCCTTCCAAGTTTGGAGCTGGGTCGATATCATCTTCACATAGTGGAATTTTCCATTAAGGTTTATAAGAGAGAGATAGATAATTTAATAATGTCAAAAACTATGAGGAGGATTTCAGCTATTCGTTTTTCCCACACGTTAGCAAACCAAAGACAATATACACATGCGAATGCCTTGGGCCATATCTTTATTAGGTCTGCAGACAGGGTTCAGTCACAGATGGACATTTACGGGTATGTCTGTGGGGTTCGCCCACAAAGACTCCACTGCAAAACCTCAACAGTGTGGTAGCGTACCACGACTGTAAAACAACTGGCCGGCCTACAGTCGGCCTATCCTAAGCTGGAGCAGGTGCCTGTGTTGGTCATTAGAGAATCGTTGGACCGGACCAAGTGATGTTGCGCATGGCCAGTCATACCTGTTTATAGCAGCGAGAATGAAGACCAGATGAAATGGACACACACACACACACACACACACACACACTCACTCTCTCTCTCACACACACACACACACACACACGCCATGTTGGTGTCTCAACTCTTCCTATTCGCTGCGCTCGCAAATCATTCCAATTGTTCGGGACCTTCTGGATAGCGCAGTGTGTTCCGCTGGCAGCCCCTAATGTGCTCTGCGCGCCCCTCTTGAAATCATTTAAGCGATTGAGAAGATTGGATGTGATGGTGAAGTGACTCAGAATGCAAGCAAAGTGCTTTTGACAGCAGTGGTCCCCACCAGGGACTGCGTATGAATTGCTTTTTCTATTAAAAAAATAAATCAGTGTGGCAGCAATAATGGAGTTGGCCTGATATTCCAATTAATATGAGCCCCTTTCCAATGAAGGGAGAAGGGAGAGACTGTGTGAGGGTATTTGTGTGTGTGTGTGTGTGTGCGCGACTGTGTGTGAGTTCCTGCAAGTGTATTTGTATACCGAGCAGTCATGGCGATTACAGAGAGTGTGATAGATTCCGTATACTATATACAGGGCATTCTTCATGCCTGAGGCACATCCTGCCGTGTGGGTGGATGAAAAAAAAAGAAAAAAGAAAAAAAAAAATCTTTTGTTACGGCCACAAATTAATCTGACTTCTTATTCGTTTTTTTCTTCATCTGTTCATGCTGATCAGGTTTGTGCTCCAAGACTCTCTCTCTCTCTCTCTCTTATTACGTTTCTTGAGATGAAATCAAGTGCTTGCATTGCATTTCCAAACAGCAGTGCTTTTCCGAAGCCGTCTACGGTAAAATGGAACACCTGCACTTTGTCACCACGAGGGCGTGCTTCCACGGAGTGTGTGGTCCAAAGTGCACAGGCGAACTTGCGATGGGCAATAACAGTCATCACCTCCATTGCCTATTTCCTCTGTTTAGCCTCTTTTGCAGTCATCTTTTTTTTTTGTCTCCACAGACTTTGTGAAGCTCTTAATGGCTTTGTATGTGCTGGCACTTTTAAAAGACGCCGTATTTACTTTGTCCGTGGCTCTGGCTTCTCTCCCGCTGCTTGTTAGAAAGAAAAAAAAAACAAAAAAAACAAAAACAACAAGGGCTCTCTGTTTAGGAATGAGACGGCCCCAGCTTTTGCTTTTTCGCATTCGAGATTCGGCGTTTATCTCTGAAAGGTCGGCGGCGTTGAAGGCGCACTATAAAAAGCGTCCCAAGTCACCTATGGTTACCCGCCTGGGGCCCATAAAAGGCTTAGTTCTGTGCCAGCATCTCGGCTGATGCCAACGTCCAGCTTCAGTGCCAGTGCCGTCGCCGCCGGTGCCAATGTCCACTAGCTGTCCTCTGTCTTTCATTTTATCCACGTCTGGAGGGCGGCCACAGCTCCCTCAGCGCTGCTAACCAGCTGGCCCTGCTGTCTCTGCCTGCCTGCCTGTCTGCTCAGCCTACCCCCCCCCCCCACACACACACAGACAAACCCTCCATCCCTCTCCACCTCCCAGTCTCTTCTCCCCCTCATCACCTCATACCATTCGAATGATTTGCAAAAACACTAAATTCAGCCTCTGTCGTGAGAGGACTGTCCCTGTGGCACTGGCTTGGCTGCAGCACTATGTTGCTCGCTACAAAATGGGGGATTGAGGGATTTGGGGGGTGGGGGTGGGGAGGGGGGGTTGCTCAACGATTCAGCATGCAGCTGCAGAGTCTGGGCATCCTGTCCAACTCACGGTCGATATCTAGAAATTAGCTAGATAGCTTTATTTGAACTAACATGGCTCAAAAAACTCTTGTGCTTGTGATACCTTTGGGTCAGATTAAGCGTCCTATTAGTTTTAATTCACTGTGTAATCTCTATGCATCTGTTTGTGCTTTGGCTTAGATGGAGTAGTAGTAAAAAAAAAAAACACACAAAAAAAACAAAACATTATAAACACGAGCTGAAATCTGACTACTTGAATCTGTCTACCCCTGTTTAAAAGGACACGCCACGCATATTAGTACATAAAGCTCCGAATAAATTGTTATTGTTGCTGGACTACAATGTGTTTTCCTGCTTGGAATGAAGAGAAAACATTGAGTCATGCCCTTTGACAGCGGTGCCAGGCGAGATATACGATCTCCGCATCTGCAATTTGGAGGTGAATCCCTCCCAGCTCCACGGAGTTTTCCCTCCGAGGTCCCATGGAACCCCAGCTCCTTCCTCTTTCCTCTTCGCACTCCTCATAATGTGCCAAATTAAATGCAGATGAGGCCCCCACTGCACACACACACATGGGTGAGAGTGTGTGTGTGTGTGTGTGTTCTGTGTGTGTGTGGTGGGGAGTGTGTGTGTGTGTGTGTGTGTGTGGTGGGGAGTGTGTGTGTGTGTTCTGTGTGTGTGTGGTGGGGAGTGTGTGTGTGTGTTCTGTGTGTGTGTGCTGGGGAGTGTGTGTGTGTGTGGTGGGGAGTGTGTGTGTGTGTGTGTGTGTGTGTGTGTGTGTGTGTGCAGGGGGAGATTTGATCTAGCATGTGTTATCTTAAGAGAGCTATAATACTACATCCCACACGACACAAACATGCCTCTTAATTTGACGTGCCGCAATGCGGAGCGTGTGATTAAAGAATGCCGGTGATTAATGTGTATGCTTCTGAGCGCTACACTTCTCCACTCGCTCAATCCCAGTCCTCTAGAGGCAAACGAAGCTGCTTATGCAGAACACTGGATCCCATACAGAGGGAAGGAACAGGAAGAAATGTTCCGTTTCAGAAAGACTTAGTGGGTGAACCATTGTTTTTTTACGGGGGAGATATCCTGTTGTTTTGAGGCTTTTGGAATGGATGCGAGAAAATAGTTTGTTTTAACCACAACATGGAGATGTTCTTATTCTTAATGCCCACCATTTTGTACTCTTTCCACGTCCGCTGGAAGTCCACGCTGCCATCTTCTCTGTGCTGGATCACGGTCCAACCTCCTCCGGCGCTCTCCATGTTACAATAGACCTGCTTGGTGAAAGACGCACACACACACACACACACACACACACACGCACGCCCACATACACACACACACACACACACACACACACACACACGCACACACACACACACACGCCCACATACACACACGCACATGCACACACACATATACGCACGCACACATACATACACGCGCACATACACACGCACGCACAGAGGCACACACACAAGCACACACACACACACACAGTTACTCTTTACACAGTAAAGGACATTTCCCATTCTCCCATTCTTTCTTGCACCCACGCTGTAGCCAGACAGCTGGGAAGTCTGGCAGTGTCCCCCCTCAGCATCATTTTACCTCCATCACAGTCCTTTATTCCCTTTCCACCAGCAACACAAACACACGGGGCCCTGACAGGAAATCGGGCCTTTGGCCTCCACCAGCGTTTACCGATAGCCCCTTCAACCCCAGTGCACCGCCCACGCCTCTTCAGAGCTGAATTCTTTGGTGATTAGATGGCTGGTATTGGAGTGGGGATGTGTGTGTGTGTTTGTGTATTTGTGGACCGTGTGTGTGCACTTTTGCATGCA